>CM041789.1:2941020-3204680 GCA_023375725.1 Nephotettix cincticeps
GGTGAAATCACATTCTAATGGATGATGTGAATTGCTACTGATCATTGGGGCTTTGATTTCACTTTGGGTTGGAACATAATATGATACTATAAGTTGCATAGTTCATTGTTGTTCACTAGTTCAGATTTAGTTGGGGTTATGTTTGGGTTTTTAGGTTTTGTTCCAAGCATATTGAGTAGAATTTTTGCTTCTGATTATTTGACATAAATCTTCCCAACATTTGTTCTTAGCAGCCTTAGTTTGTGCCGATTG
Organism: Nephotettix cincticeps; assembly: GCA_023375725.1. NCBI lineage: Eukaryota > Metazoa > Arthropoda > Insecta > Hemiptera > Cicadellidae > Nephotettix > Nephotettix cincticeps. Next base: position 2,941,273 of record CM041789.1, read on the forward strand.
ATCTTAGTGATAATTTGCAGGTGTCAGATTTAGTTTAAAATGCTCGAAAGCTAAGCGTCTACATGCTATAGCTTGTGAACACTGTGTAGTCCACCATTGTTTGGGTTTAAAACCTTTTTATAGTGATTAAGTTTAATATTAGGTATGGCCTTATCAGATGATTCCTCAGTGATTTCTATTAGTTTTTCATATTGTATTTCTAGAGGTAAATCGTTAACATATACCATTTCTCTTACTGAATTTGTGTATGTATTCCAATTAGCTTTTTTAAGGATTTTCTTATTGTAGTTTTTAATATGTAAAGGTATCATGTAGTTAGTTATTTCAACTTGCGTGAATATAGGGTAATGGTCACTGGTCATAGGATCACTCAAACTTGTTATTTTGTAATATATGCATTGAGATCAGGTTTTGCAAGTGTCAATTATAGATTGCCTATGATATAAGCTTGGAAGTATTGTGTATGAATTGTTGTTAACCATAGTAAAATTACTTTGAGAATAATCGTGAATAATATCAGTCTTATTAACTATTCATATTATTCTACATATTAATTGTTGTTGCTCTTATTAACCCTGGCATGACCAAATCTTAATTTGCATATGTTTATAACCTCCCATCTTGTAAATTTGTCTGTCGGAACCAAGACTTATTAGAAACCCCCTCTTGTATTACTACACCAAGCGGTTCAAGTTTGGGTGATTCAAATAATTTTCTTTGACTGTCAAAAGAAAAACTGTCAGTTCTGCAGTCAATGTCCAACCAAAGAAATATGTTCTGGGCTCTGATCAGCTTATTGAGAATAACATCAAGAATAATTCCAACCATTGACAGATCATACATACGCTAATGTCTCCATTGACTCAACTAATATGGTTAAAGATACCTTGTTGGACGACATACCGAAAGCAATAAAACCACCTCCAATTTTTGTGCATGATATAAATAACCATCAGGAAATTGTAAAAGACGTAAAAAACATAATTCAGGTTGAAATTTCAACTGAAGCCAAGGGCATAACTTTAAAGATTAACGTTTCGACCATTAACGATTTCCGTAAACTAACCAATTTCTATGACAAAATTAATGTGAAATATACTTTCCAAGCAAAGTTTGACAAAAAGTTAGAAGTAGTGATTAAAAACGTCCCCGTAACTCTCACTCCTGATGAAATAAAAGAAGAACTCGAGGCACAAAACTCTCCTGTCCTTCTAGTGTCCAGATTATTTAATAAATACAAAATGCCATATCCCATTTGCACAGTTTCTCTAGAGAACAATGAATCCGGGAAAAATATTTTTCAGCTATACAAATTATGCTATTCTGTAGTACATGTTGAGACCAAGAGGAAATCGCCTAATGTTACTCAATGCACACGTTGCCAAAGATACGGCCACACCAGAAACTTTTGCAAACTTGATCCAAGGTGTGTTAGATGTACGGGTTAACACCTTTACTCTGCTTGTCCCAAAAAGAAGACTGAAACTCCTGTCTGTGTAACTGTGGTGATAATCACACAGCCAATTTCAAAGGCTGTAAATACTATCAAGACCTCAAATTAAAAACAAAAAAGGCGATACTATACCTGTTGAAATTAAAGAAAATGACTGTTGATGCAGAAAAGATGTTATTGAGACATCTTGCTACATTCACTATCTTACAAAAACTAAGTTACTGCATTGTTCTTCACTTTCCCTCATTTAAAGGATTTGTTTAAGTCAATAATTAACTCCCATAGCTTGCCACAGTGTCTACAGTCTTGGCTTGTGAAGAGGTTTGGTGATACAGTCTGCCAGTTGGAACTCAGCTGGTACATGGTTAACCTTGACTTGTCCTTCCGCTACAAGCTCCCTGATGAAAAAAATGTCTAATTTTGATATGCTTAGCTCTTCTGTGGTTTTCAGCTAGCCTTGTTGTTGATGTTGAAAACTGGCACACTTTTCAATGTAGTTATCTCTTAGCCAAACGATTTCACAACAGGTTTCACTCGCTGCAAAAATTTCAGCTTCAGTGCTTGCAATAGCCATGCTCAATTGTATCTGACTTAGCCAGGTGATTACTCCTCCTTCCAAACCTGCAGACTACTCCTGTTGTAGAATGTCCAGTCAATGAGTCTCCAGCAGGGTCAGCATCGCTGAAGCTCTCCAAAAAATGGTTGTTTTCTTTGAACTGGTATTCTAAACCGTAGTCAATCGTTCCATTTAGGTATATCAGTATCCTCTTCACCCTTATGAAGTCTTCATAAGATGGGTTTTCAAGAGTACGTGATGCTTTACTCACAGCATAGGCTATGTCTGGCCTAGTTGCTGCCATCAGGTACATCAGAGCACCTACAGCTTCTCTTTAGGAAAACTTGTCTCTTCAGCTCTCTGCTACCATGTTGAAATTAAAAAAAATAACTGTTGATTAAGGAAAGATTGTATTGCGACATCTTGCTACATGCACAACTATCTTACAATAAACGGTACCAGAAATACTATCAAGACCTCAAATTAAAAACAAAAAAGGCGATACTATACCTGTTGAAATTAAAGAAAATGACTGTTGATGCAGAAAAGATGTTATTGAGACATCTTGCTACATTCACTATCTTACAAAAACTAAGTTACTGCATTGTTCTTCACTTTCCCTCATTTAAAGGATTTGTTTAAGTCAATAATTAACTCCCATAGCTTGCCACAGTGTCTACAGTCTTGGCTTGTGAAGAGGTTTGGTGATACAGTCTGCCAGTTGGAACTCAGCTGGTACATGGTTAACCTTGACTTGTCCTTCCGCTACAAGCTCCCTGATGAAAAAAATGTCTAATTTTGATATGCTTAGCTCTTCTGTGGTTTTCAGCTAGCCTTGTTGTTGCTTTGTTGTTGATGTTGAAAACTGGCACACTTTTCAATGTAGTTATCTCTTAGCCAAACGATTTCACAACAGGTTTCACTCGCTGCAAAAATTTCAGCTTCAGTGCTTGCAATAGCCATGCTCAATTGTATCTGACTTAGCCAGGTGATTACTCCTCCTTCCAAACCTGCAGACTACTCCTGTTGTAGAATGTCCAGTCAATGAGTCTCCAGCAGGGTCAGCATCGCTGAAGCTCTCCAAAAAATGGTTGTTTTCTTTGAACTGGTATTCTAAACCGTAGTCAATCGTTCCATTTAGGTATATCAGTATCCTCTTCACCCTTATGAAGTCTTCATAAGATGGGTTTTCAAGAGTACGTGATGCTTTACTCACAGCATAGGCTATGTCTGGCCTAGTTGCTGCCATCAGGTACATCAGAGCACCTACAGCTTCTCTTTAGGAAAACTTGTCTCTTCAGCTCTCTGCTACCATGTTGAAATTAAAAAAAATAACTGTTGATTAAGGAAAGATTGTATTGCGACATCTTGCTACATGCACAACTATCTTACAAAAACAAAGTTACTGCATTATTTATAATAGCACAGCTGTAAAAAAAATAAAGAGGAAATTTATTAAAATGACAGATAATCATATATCTTAACAATACCTTACCATCGTTGATCAAAAATCAAAATCTCTAAAAATCCCACCCATGTATTTTATGAATCTATGCAGCAAGATCAAGAATCGACACCACAATCTTCACCATCTCCCATTAAGTCCTATGCCCAAGCAACTAAACTCCCTGCAAGACCTCAGGGAGTTGACCCTCTTCTCGGGCCACACCCATCCATCAAAGGATGATTATAGTGCAGTATCAAATAGTGGGGTAAATGATTAATTCCCTAACTTAGAACAGTTAACCATAGACATAGTTAAAAATGCTATGCCCTTAATCAAAAATATGATCTCTAATGTTATCACCTCACTTTTACACAATGCCTCAAATTATAATACCTATTATTAAAAATTTAACCCTCCTTAATTGGAATGCAGATGTCTTAAGAAATAAGAAGAATGTCTTTGCATCTTTCATGGATCGTTATAGCGTAGATATTGTTTGTGTTACTGAGACACATTTTATTAGAAATGAAAACTTAATATCAGTAGATACTCTATTTATCGACAAGACAGAAACGCACAAAATGCTTCCGGCGGTGTTGCAATAATTATTAAAAAAACAAACATAAATCATCATAGTATATTTTTGAGGAGGGGTGAAACGGAGCAGTCATCAAATGTGATATTCCTGCTTTGAGACAGAAATTTTTGAAAACAGTCGATGTAAATTGTGTACCATTGTCAGATACAAGAGTATCCGGTGGTCCTTCCATTAAAAATATTTGACGCAATGCACGGATAGTTGATTCACTTGTAGTATTGTTCATTTTGATGACAAAAGGACATTTTAAGAATGCATCAACAGCGATCAACCACATACTGTTCCAGAATGGCCCTGCAAAATCAATGTGTATCCTCTGGAGTAGGCTAACTTCGAAACTCTTGTTTAGGATTTGGTTGTATCTGAAGACAATGAGCGCAAGATTTTGATACACTCTCTATATCTTGATCCATTTGTAACCACCAACAGTGGCGTCTTGCCATTTGCTTCATACGCACGATTCCCCAGTGAGTGGTATGCAGTAACTGAAGGACAGAAGATGTGAGTGTTGATGGGACCACTACCCTAGGATATTCAGACTGAAACAACAACACGCCAGATTGTACAGTAAGATCATACCTGCGGTCAAAATATGGTTTTAACTCTCAAAAAGAACTATTTAAAGAGTATGGTCTTTTTATGTTTCTTGAGCTACTTGCTTATAACTTATTGGAAAACTGATAATGTTAGCCATTAAATCTTCTGTAATCCAATTGCAACATTCTTCCAGGTTATCACATGTCGAATCAGGGCCACATGGAAGGCGGGATAAAGCATCGGCATTAATATGTTTGTTGACCTGTAACGAATAAAGAAACGGTAGCTCAAGCTCATTAGAGGGAGGAGAGATAAGTTCCTCGGCGTTCAGGGAGAATACGTAACATACTCTCGCGGTATTCTCCCTAATAAAAGGGGAGGAATTCTGTATCGAAGATTCACATTTTATACCAGCTGTTAATTTTAAGTTACAATATCAGTAATATTTTATGTTTGTTATTGTTTACTTCTTGTTCTAATAAAATTATGTTTCTATCTTCTGACTTAATTACTTAAACTTAAAATTAACAGCTGGTATAAAATGTGAATCTCAGATACAGCAGTGTCATTTCCCAAAAGAATGGAAACACGCCGAAATTATTGTTCTACATAAGCCCAAGAAACCTTAACACTCTCCCAGTAGTTATCGACCTATAAGCCTTCTTTCATCACTTTCTAAGTAGTTTGAAATAATTATACAAAAGAAAATGTTAAAATATATAGAGTCTGCCAATATTATCCCTCCCACACAATTTGGATTTACGCCCAAACACTACAACTCATCTAATTTTGAGGATTAGTGAAATTATAAACCGAGGCTTTGAAAACAAACTCCACTCTTCAGCTGCATTCCTCGACGTCGCTAAGGCTTTTGGCAGAGTTTGGTATGCCGGACTGTTTTTATAAACTATACAATTTTGGCTTCCCCTTACACCTCATAAATATAATAAAGTCTTTTATAACTGATTGGACCTTTGCTGTTAAACTTAATTCTTCATTTTCCAGCATCCGCCCGATAAGAGCAGGAGTTCCCCAGGGCTCAATCCTGTCCAGGGGTCCTGTCCTCTGTAATATTTTCATGGCAGACATTCCAGAACTTCCTCAAGCTAAAATTGCCAGCAGCACTATTTCTTCCGCCACCCCTCTCAGCTCCTCCATATGGGGCTCCGGTTCCGACGTGTCAGCTGGATGATCATCCTCTTCTCGCCTCCCCACCACTGGTGTTGCGTGGGGAGACTGGGCAACGCTGGCTCCATCAGACTCCTCGTTGTACAGGACTGGCGCGGCGGCGACTCAACGCGGTCTCCTCTGACGTCTTGGTGGGGGGTAATGGATTCAGCCTCAGGATCCGAAGCAGGGGCTTCTACCTGGTGACTGCGGTAATGATTAGCTATTCTCCGTAGGGTGAGAAATCCCTCCTCCCCGCAGTCACCACACACATTCATCGTCGTTTTTTGTGGATGTGAAGTTGGTGTTGAAGGAGTTTCTTCGCACCCGCGTGTAGCCCCTGCTTTATATTATTTGGGATCCCGAAGCATTCTTCACATCTGAATTCATTTTCAGGTGGGTCTTGAATCGGGTAATTTATTTTTAAAAAAAGTCCATAGCCGGTATTTAATAAATATAGTCAAAAAAATTAAAATTTTAAATTATTAAAATTAAGAAATCAGTTCTCGGCTTTCTGGCAGGAAATAACGTGAGGCGGGCCTACCTTATCCTGTTCGTTTCGGCCGGGGCGCACAAGCCGCACGCAACACACGCACCGACACGCCCGCACTCATGTCACTCGGCACTTCACTTGAGGCCGAGCCTCACCGACCGCACAAAACAATAGGTCGTAGCGCGCGACCCGGGCCACTGTAGCTACAACCTCAGCGAAATTGCACCTTAGACTCAGGTCATTTCCAAACTTCAATTCACTTGAAGTTTTTCAAACTTAATCTTGTTCCTGGAGCGGTTACCTTTGCCATCGGAGAGCAAACCTTGTACCGGCGGTTAAAACCCAGGCTTCCTCAGGATGTCACCAACCTGGAAGATCTTCCTTGATCGATGTATATCACAGAACAATTATTTTTTTCTGTTTATTTTCCCTTTATTAACAATTATTCTGTTAACTTGTTTACGTTAAAAATCTCAGGGTGTCTCTGAACCGCCAAAGTTATTATTATTTTTCTCTGTTACTGCTTCTGTGCATAATGTTTATGTAACATTGACGTAAACAAACCCCAGTTTACTGTTGGTACGACCAGTCTGTGTTCGTGGCTGTAACAGCTGTAGTGTGGTTGCTGGTGGGTGGAGGGGCTCTTTTCTAAAAACAATATTCAGTTTTACCGGCTGTAACATAAAATCGCTGTCAGCGTTTATTCGTAGTCAGCTGTGATATACCGTGAGTAAGTTTTTCTTAAAATATAATCTATTTTTATCTCTGTGCTGCCTAGGGGTACAAAAGAAAAATTTATTGTTTATTTCGTACTTTTTCAGTATTACTCTAATGTTTATAGCTCTTAAAATGTTTTAATAATTAACTTTTGCTAGCTAACCTCTTTCTTTGTTTTTGTTTACATTTAATTCAATTCCCAAATGATATACCGAAGTTTCTCCAAACGAAATGGATACGATCACCAAACACAATATTGTTACTGAACATAACTATAGTCATAATAGGGAAACCTCGTCTTGGTTCGACAAAGACCAGCTAAACGGGGCCTCTAATGTGAATGCATGGCAAACTATTTCATTTAGTTCCCACAAGAGAGGTTCAAGCTCGACAGTTAATCAAAGTAACAAAAAACCTCGTCAAAATGTGCAAGGGTTTTCGTTGAAAACCAATAACAGTTTCGATCCTCTGAGTACAATGATAACGTCTGGCGATGAACCCACTAACCCCTCTGGTGAACCTAATCCTCCACCTATTTTCATTCCAAATGTAACTAATGTAAAAAGCATAGTGTCAGTGATTGAATCTGTGTTGTTAAGTAAGAGTTATACTTACAGATGTTTAGGCCAAAACAAGATCAAACTGAACCCAGCGAAGGTTGACGCCTACCGCACAATAATCCACAAACTAACTGAAATGAAAGCTGAATTCCACACTTATCAACTTAAGCAAAATAAACCGTGTAGTTTTGTAGCACATGCATTATTCAGCCGATGTCACAGACATAAAGATCGCCATTGAAGAACAAGGTTTTAAAGTCGGTAATGTTACTAATATCAAACAGTACAAAACGAAAACCCCCTTGTCGAACCACAATCAAACAACAAAGACATTTATAAACTGGAGTACCTCTTAAACGCCAACATTTCTTTTGAGCCCCCACACAAGAAACCGGAAATCGTGCAGTGCAAAAAATGCCAAAGCTACGGTCACACTAAATCGTATTGCTGGCATACACCAAGATGTGTGAAATGTAGCCAGGAGCATCCAACACAATCATGTACAAAGCCAACCGAAGCACCACCCACGTGTGCACTTTGTGCTGGGAACCATCCTGCCAACTAGAAAGGATGTAACGTATACAGGGACTTAAAGCACAAAACATTTCCTTCTTTGAGAAGTAAAGTAATGCAGGTCACTCCTTCTAAACAAGTTGACAGAATATGTAGTGATGAGGTACCAGTACCCGAGTCACCTGATGAAAATACAAAACTATCTAATAGTAGTTTATGCAGAAGTGACGTCATCACCGATTGCAAATCCGCCTATAAACCGTGAAAACTGAAATGATTTAAACCTAACTTTACAATCTTTCTTCGATAGGTTTGAAAAACACATGTTACAGCAATCCCGTAACATTCTTTATTTATCCTGTATTCACGCATAAATACAGATGTTATTGACTTCAGTATATAGAATGTTTCTGTTTATTCAGCTTAAATTTAGTATTTTTATACTCAATTATTCACAACAGTCATATTCAAATTTAAAATATCATAATTCCAATCTAACACTTTTTTCAATTTTCAATTAGCACCTGTGTTTACGCATGTTGTGTCTTTGTATGCAGTAATACACGAATCGGTGTTGTAGTTTGGAACTTTACTTGTAGTAAACATGTTCGTGCTGTTAATTAAGGTCAGAAACCTTGACATTATCGGGATATTGGATCCCGACCGTTGAGGAAAACTAATAGGAATATTGTCCTGTCTCTGATTAATTAAAACTTTTGCCACGGGCCGCGTCGTACGCCCGGATATTAGATTTCAGCTTGGAATAACCGTTATATAAAAAAAGTATCTACTGTTTTTTCTCCAGACACAAAATTAGAATTCTATTCCATTTAGTTATTTTGTTTTTTTAACAAATTTCTTCCATCTTCTGATAAAGATACAGATGTGATGACTTTTGGCCAATAAAACTACAGGAAATTATATTTATTTGTACTATCATAAATGTACAAAATAGCTACTACCTACCACTATTACATAATTCAATAGCATTTAGGATCCTATTAGGTTAAGTAGCCATATTGAAGAATTAAACCGGGAAGATAAACATACCTGTTCAGTATTCACAAACACGGCGCTAACACATTTAGAGGAGTACTTTCTGATTCTGAGAATAGAGAATGTTGAAACAGATGTGTACATTGATGTCCAACAAGTCTATATTTGCAGCAAACCATCATGTAGAATAAATTCCATTTACTGTTATAATTTCATGCATTGACGACTTTCTCCTCCCTTAATCCATTCCATATTTAATTTCTGTTGAAAGATACTATACTGTTCCACTACTATCTATATCCCAAAGTTATAGACCCTTGGATGCATAGCCTAACCTATGTTCAGGGTGTTCATTAAAATCGGGGATAAACTTCAGGGGATGATTGTACTCATCAAAATAAACAAAAATATCTATAAACATATGTCGAAAAATCCTTCTTTTATCCACTAGCCGCCATTTTGTATTTGTTACAAAAATCATAACATCTCAAGAACCAAGCTACAGAAATCAAGCTTTGCGCACACCTCTTTTGGCCAAAGATAAAAATATTTTCAAAGTATCATTTACTTTCCTTTTATATTTTCAAAATGGTGGCGGTTAAAAATCTTTTAATTTAAATAACAAAAAACCATTAACTTTATAAAGGTTTTACAAGACATAAAATATTGTAATTTTAATTTAAAATCTAACGACATTTTGAACGAAATCCGTCCACGGATAAGCGATAAAATACACTTTGAATGCACTTTTTATGCGCACGCCGCGGGGCGTTGGCGCATGGGCTCGGTAAGCTAACATTAAAAGTGTACTATCTCGCTTATGCGTAGACGGATTTTGTTCAACAAAATACCGTTAGATTTTAAATTAAAATTGCAATATTTTTCATATCCCAAAAATTGTATAAAGTTGGGTTGTATATGGTTTTTGTGTTATTTAAGCTAAAAGATGTTAAACCACCGCCATCATGAAAATATAAAAGCAAAATGAATGATACTCGAAACATATTTTTCTCGTTGGCCAATAAATATATGTACAAAGTTTGATTTCTATAGCTTAATTTTTTCTTGAGGTATAACGATTTTTAAAAAAAATACAAAATGACGGCTACGGTAGCAACGAAGGATTTTTCTACATATACATTTGGATATATTTTGTTTATTTTCATGAGTACTATCATTCCTTGAAGTTAGTCCCTTATTTAAATCAACACCCTGTATACACTTAATGCTAGATTTGTAATTATATCAACCCAGTTTATTTAGGAAAAAATGTTTCTATTTACTTCCCTGTGGAAAAGAGTTTAGATCATGGAATGTTTTCAGTTCATCTAAACGGCTGTTCCTATGTTTCGAATTTTCGTCTTAAAAATTTCTAACACCCCTCCCCACAGCTAAAACAAATCTATGTCAAACTTATCCTAATAATACACTTTTAGTTTTATCTGCTTTAACAGTGGTCATTATTACTTCCTATGAAATAACTTATTTTGAATACGTGTTGGCCCTACTGTAAAACCTTTGCATATAGACTTTGGTAATGTCCTCTGTGGTAAAACATAGAAAAAGTATGTCTACTATTATTCAAAACTGGGATTTTAGAGCTTATTATTTAATCTTCATAGTGTGTGGGATGGTACAGTATACAAAAACCTTCTCTATTGGATAAAGAAAAAGAGGAGAAACACAAGTGCCTTTTGGTGTCACAGAAAGATCGACAGATAGACAGAAATTGAGATGAGAACCATTTCGGCTTTTGTTAGCAGAGACAAGAAGGCCTGCTTTATCAAACTCCCCGCTTCAATATTTAGTTTTAGTTTGTAAATATGGCTTCGACGTTTCCTGACCTCCTCGTGGTGAAGCTGGATACGCCCGATGCAACTCAAAGCATGGGCTAACTGACAGGGAAACAAATAAAACTATACCAACACCAAAATTTGAAATATTATTCAACAAATAATTCTTCAACTCAATTTATCATATCAAATACACTATATACAAACTCCCACAGTCATTCCTTTTGATCAATCATCTAATACCTTCCAATTATTATAAAAATACTACTTTCACAATGTAAATCAATAATATTGGTCATCCTTACATTCCTTCACCAATATATTTACTTTATATTATTACTCTTCAGAATGTGAAAATATATTTCTTACTCACCGCCCACCAATTTTATAATTTTCTAACATAATGATCTATACGACACTAAACACAGGTATATATTTTAAAATTTCTACAAAAAACAATTCTTCAACAATTCAAACTATTCTTCCACCTCAATATTCAAATACTAAACAACAAATTAAAATAAACGGTACCAGTGGACTGACACATACTTTCTCCCTTAAGTAAATTTAAAAAAGACAATCTGTAATAAAACTATCATGTTCTACAAAGTTAATCTAAATTTAATAATTTATTGTTTCAAAAATAATCATCCAATTTCTAAAAATAAAACACGAGAGACAAAGTTAAATTAATTGTTCAAATTGTATTGGAACCCCCCCCCGTAACACCAAGCTTTTTTGAGCTGGTTTTGTTCGGTGATTTGACCTTACGCTTCATACCAAGTTTCATGGAAAACGGTTGGAAAGTAAAGAAGAAATTGATTTTTTTATATTCTCCATAAGAATAACATTGGGCGCTTTCAGACAACGTACTGCGTTTATCGTAGACAGTAAATTTAACTTTTCTCTGGAACCGTTTGTCGTAGACAAATAATTCAAAATACTAATTTGTTTAGTTTTTTAAGCTGGTTTCAATGGTACCAGTCAAGTTATACTTTACTTTTATTGTTTTCGCTGAAAATTAAATTTTTTTTTATTTAAAAGCCCATAACTTTTGAACCGTCATTTTTACAGATATGCGGGTGGTCAAATTATTTAGTACTCTGTACACTATAAACTGTCAAATTTTAATCAAAAAACGTTAGAGCCGTTTTTGAGAAAATTGATTTTTCACGTTTTTTAAGGGTTTTTAGGGGTGAACTACCCTTAAAAATCAAAAATTCAAAAAAATGAAAAAAACGCCTGGAGATACGGTGACTATATATATACATGCCAAATTTCATCTAAATCGGACCAACGGGGTAGGCTGTGGCACTGTACACATCCAGACACACACACACACGGACGGACAGACATCACGTCAAAACCCACTTTTTTGGATTCAGGGGACCCCAAAACGGATATATCCACCCTCAACTCAAATTCGAAAATTTTGACGAAAACAATACTTTCTCCATATACTATGTATAAGGGGAGAAAGTAAAAACTACTATCGTGCTGCAGTTACCCACAATTCATCTCTGTTATATTTCTCTTTTATCACGTCCACATAAATTTCCATCAATTAATAATTGATATCCTAATTAACTAACATTTAAAACTTTACGTTGAATACATATAGTATAGATAATAGTTAAACACAGTTCTTCAATTTCATCCTTCCCCATTATCACCTATAAAAGAGTACTACTTTTAAATTATGAAAATACTAACTCGTCAACTAAAGAAAAATACCTTTGATTAACCTCACTTACTTAGTTTGCCAAAAAATCTCTACTCGTATGTTTGAATAACACGTAATTTTGCCTTGGATTATGATTTTTAATTCTTATAGACTGCACTCTTACTCGGTTGCAGTAACGATGTGGTGGTTACATTAAATTTCTAATCACTTCTAGGCTCTTGCATTCTGCATCTGATTGGCGTTTAAGTTTGGGAATAGCTTGTAACTCAGGCTTCTAAAATAGAGATTCCGTTGAGGAAACGACACGACTTACGACAACAAGTGATTGCGACAAATGCCTTTGATTATTCTCACGTTACTTCAACAATATAATACCACTACGCCTGTGTGCGAGCAGAGCGAGTTTTATTTATATAGTTTGAAACTAGGGAGCAGTTCCTCAATACAACAAAAAAACTACTACTATTGGTAAACCTTTAAACCTTTTATATGTTGGTGTTGTAATGATTTACTGACCCTAACACTTTCATGTTTTACTAGCTGACCCGGCGAACTTCGTACCCCCTGACAGACCCCTCTTCAGTTGATTGATTCGCCATGATCCGAAGTAGAAAAGTAGGCCGTCTTTGTTGTGAGATTAACGATTAGATATTCTGGCGGTATAGTTAATAAAAATTCAAGATATAGTAATAATATTCCCACAAAACAAACAAATGTAACTGGATTGATTCACAATGTTCCAATCCTAACTGTAATATGGCTTTTTAAAGAAAGATTAAATTTTCTGAATCACGGCATAGTTTGTACTTGCATAATCTAACATTCAATAATTAAACTCGCACAACCAAGAAATCAGTAATCTAATGCTTATATTGAAAACAATCACAAACATTCGCTGAAAGTAACGCTATAATGATGTTAGCTGTCGATTGGTGATAATAAAGCAACAAAAAATCAGCTGTTGAATTCACATTATTAGATTAGATCATTGAAATGGCAACCATACTACAATGTAGGTATTTTAAGCCAAGTATGAATGAGGATTGAGTTTAGGATGATTGTGGTGCGATCTTATAGTCTTGTTACTGACTAAGAATAACATGTTTCTTAGACAGGACTGTTAATTAATAGCCCAACAGCCGATGGCAACTAATGGACCTACAGTTTAACGTGGAATCCGAAACACGGCCTCTGAATTACGAATTGGTCTAATTATGAGGATAGGCTTTGCGGATTAACGTAGTATTTAATAGTGCGGACGTTAATCCACACAAGAGAACACTACATCCACCGACCACCGCTCTCAACTATCCACAATTCGTGACCTCAAAGTAGCTGGATTACAGGACGTCGCCACCGTCCCAGTGTATTGATGTATGCATACGATCAAAATGAATTACGTCATTCCCTCATAAGCTTAACATATATACACTCTACAGGCCAGTGAGACTTAGCTCTAAGGTTATATACAAAACTAAATATGCATATAGTCTACTCGAAGCAGAGACGAATCCAAAATAATAAAAATCGTTAAAATTGGTCCAGCCGTTCACGAGTTATGAATGGTGTAACTAACACGACTTTGTTTTATATTTTTTGATCGTTATACTGAACAAGTTTACAACGGGGATTGTGTTGAATATTCAATATTTCAGTAAGCACTGAGTATATCACGTCACGATGTATTCGTATTGTGTTATACGTGCTCTGATCTAGCATTTAGTTGTTCACTCTGGCATGAATTGGTTTGTCAAAGTCCTTTCATGCAATTAATTTCTACGCCAACGAGCTTATTAGTGAGGAATGGATGTTTTATCAGTTTGTGCTATACTTTGTTAAAGCTAAAGTGATAACCATTTTTGAGCCATGGAGTTTACGAATACGTGGGGTCTAATTCTTATGTTGTAATTTTGTTCAAATTATGGTAATCTATATGAACAAAACTATAGTTTTGTTCATTCATTACTTAGTATATATTTGATTATTTTTACGTTTTACTACCCATTAAAGTCAAAATGGGTCTTGTCCTAATAATTAATGTCTGTCTTTCTTTCTGTAACGCTAAACTGGTTGATTGTAACGCTAAACTGGTTGATTGTAACGCTAAACTGGTTGATTGTAACGCTAAACTGGTTGATTGTAACGCTAAACTGGTTGATTGTAACGCTAAACTGGTTGATTGTAACGCTAAACTGGTTGATTGTAACGCTACTAGTATAAACAAGAGCATTCACTCATATGAAACTCATTTTCATTATTCTATTAAACCTTTTGAAGAAGATTTTTGTTTACTTTAAACAGACCCAAATGCCATGAAAATAATGAGCACTCAAAACTCCAGTTTTGAGCAAAATTAGATATGTTATTTTGACATGGATTTCATGTCTTAGCTCTTAGGGGTTATTGGCAATCCGTCAGACCAAAAATTGAAACGGATGTGACGTCAAATGGTTTTATAAATTTTAATAATGGAAAGAATTGATCCAGTCATGAGTAAATCAATGGTAGAACTAAGCTGGGATTTTTCCTACTTTGTATTTTTTTGTTTTACTCGTAGATTTTAGGTTTATATTTTGTCGTGGTAATACTAGTATTAGTGTCTATCTTATTTACATTGAATCATTCAACTCGTACAAAAAATTTAAATCTATCTTATTTAAAGAATTTTATTCTCTACTAGCTGACCCGGCGAACTTCGTAACGCCTCACAGTAAACACATGTTAACTTTAAGATTGGCCATGTTCTGAAGTCGAATAGCAACACGGCTTCATTGTGAAAGGTTATATATTCTGGGTCGCTGCATAGTGAATAACAATACTGAAACGATAAAACATATTAATATCATTCCCATAAAACAAATAAATCTGAGTGGATTAATTCACAATTTTCAAATCCAATCCAAACCCAAACGAACCCTAACTGTAATACGGCTTTTATAGGAAAGATATACAACAGCTGATTATTATAATAAACGTAATAATATAAACATTGTAATTATCATATAAACACGTGACTTTAATCAGACAGAAAATAAAAATATAAATACATAATCCCCCAAAACCGTTAACTATTAACGTGGTGAATAAAGCTGTTCATTTTTTACAGTACACATTTACTTCATAGTTTAACATTAATGAATGATTCAGATGGCATTGGATAGTAAAGCATACGGTATTGCTAATGGAAAGTAAACCAATCAGCTGTAGCTAAGAAATCAAATGTTTTCATTGTAGACAATTTGTAAACAAACTTACTCTCCATAAGGTTAACATTAGAAATTTAAAACGCCATAAAATGGAAACTTATGGGGTTTTCGAAAATATTTTTTCACTAAAACCTTCCCGGACACATATAGAGCAACTTCCTAAAATTTCATGGCGATCGGATGAGTAGTTTGGCAACGCATAAAGGACATACATACATACAGACAGACATACATTCAATTTTATATATAGAGATTTACAAATGTTATAAATTAGATTTATAGTGACATTAGTATTAAGTAAAGAATCATGAGCAAGAATTAAACAACTGAGGAGGAACTACAATATGAATCGCAATCCTCAACCTACGTCACCAGTTGTTATTTTTGTTCCAAGTACATTTCCACTGTATATGTTCATTAAAGTTCAAACTTCGTTATAGTACTCATCAAAATAAACAAAAATTACCAATAAACATATGTCGAAAAATTTCGTTCACCGCTAGCCACCATTTTGTATTTTAAAACAAAAAAAGTTATATATAAATAATTATTTAAGATACATAAACCAAATCGCACACAATTTAATGGCTAATAAAAAAAATATTCTCAAATTATCATTAAGTTTGTTTTATAGTTCAAAATGACGGTGTTAAAAATATTTTAATTTAAATAACAACAAAATTATTTAAGAACAGCCCCATTTGAAAATACTAAGCAATATTAATGATAGTTTGAGAATATTTTTCTCTTTGGCAAAAAAATATGTGTGCAAAGTTTGGTTTCTGTATCTTAAATAGTTCCTTATAATAAAATTTTTTTGTATAAAATACAAAATGCGGCTACCGGCTAAACGAAGGATTTTTCGACATATGTTTATAGGAATTTTTTTGTTATTTTGATGAGTTCTATCACCATCTAAGTTGTCCCCAACTTTAATGAACACCCTGTATATTTCGAAGTTTTTTTTATAAATTTAAACAATTCTAGAAATACTTGATTTATTTTTTGATTTCTTAATACTACTTGAATAGGTATTAAAAGTTATTTTGAAAATATACTTGGAAAGATTCTTTAAGGTTGAAAGGTGGCCTAACAGTGCAAGTAAAATAAAATAATTAATTGAAAATAAAGTACCAATATAATTTTAATTTGATTAATCACTTTAAAGCTATCTTAATTCTTGCTGGACCTCACGAAAACTTAAAAATATAAATATTTTCTTTGACCCAAGTGTTTTAAACATTTATTGATTACTTGTGAAGAGTCCTTGTTTACAAAAAATTATTTTTCATATGTAGATGTTGTAACTTACTGATCCTAAAACTTTCATATTTTATATCACAATACATGTCTACGTCCGTATTGTATTGGTTCATCCGGTATATTCAATATTTCAGTATGCAACGAGCATATTCTACTGTAAACTACGTCACACAAGTATGCATATTGTAACGGGCGCTCTGATCCTTCATTGAGCTGTTCTGAATTTGTCAGCCCTCATGACCTAGTTCGTCAGTCCTTTCATGCATTAAGCTTGTACGCCCTCAAGCTAACTAATGGGGGATGGATCCTTTATCAGCTTGTAAGATTATATTTTATAAAGGCTATTTTATTAAAGTGATAACTATTTTGGAACCACACCTGGGTTTACATTATACTTTATACCTTTAACTCAAATGCAACCTACCCAGGTAGCTATTTTAATTAAGCCAAGTATGAATCAGAAATGAGTGTAGGATGATTGTGGCGCGATCTTGTAGTCTTGTTACTGACAAAGGCTGACATGTTCCTTAGACAGAACTTTTAATTAATAGCCCAACAAGCAATGGCAAATCTAAGGGACCTACAGTTTAACGTGGAGTCCGAACCACTGTCTCTGAACTGGTCTTATCATGAGGATGGTCTTTGCGGATGTTAATCCACAAACAAGAATACTACATCCACCGACAATGGTTCACAACTATCCACTATTCGTGACCTCCAAGTAGCTGAATTACAAGACGTCGCCACCGTCACAGTCTATGATTTAAGCCTTCAGTTACGAAACTAATTCTTACTATTCTCTACGAGGTTTTTGTTTAACTGACCCACGCACTATGAAAATAAAATAACGAGCTATAAAACGTTTGATCAATATTAGACAGGTCTTTGCTAGGATTTTCGTAAGATTTGATCGGTTTTTTAATAGAAAGAAAACCCCTTCAGATGTTGAACATGGCAAGGACGACAGCCCTCGCTGCCTTTACTGCCCCGATGTCACCATAACGCAGATCCTCCTGCAGCAGCTGGCACACTTCAGCCGAGTCTCTTTAGTGTCTGACGTTAGGCCTCTGGAACCCAGAGTCTTTCGTGGAAACAGTGCTCCGTTCTGAAGAGAACTGGAATCGAATCGCCAGCTTCGCTGAGTTAACCTTGAAGGCCTTTTCCTATGTTAATCATATAGATTTTAGGTAAACTCCTTTATTTGTGGAGAGATGTTGATGAAACTTGATATAAATGGTCAAAACATAAATTGTTTACACTAAAAACACCTACTTTCAGCATTCCTCACAGCAGCAAACCTGCATACTCTTACCCATGTTAATCTTATGGAGAGTAGGCAAATAATACTCATATTTATTGACAGATAATGATAAAACTTGTCATACATTATTATTATTATGTTATTGATTTGGAAATTCGTTGAGTACGCAGGTCTGCTGCGACGGGGGTATTTCATTGTATTTAAGTAATCATTGTATTATCTATCGTTACACTGAATCCTTCAACCCGTACAAAAGACAGGCTTACTGATAGTTATAAATATATCCTGAATTATAAAACCAGCGTCAAAGAGAGTTGATCACTGTGCTAGAATGTCACATAAGTTATCACTGAGACAAAGGAATCTGTAATTAAGCTTAAACAGCTCGCTTAATTACGGTGCTTGGATTTTAAACTGTAGGGCTTTTTTTAAATATTATATTTCAGCTTTTCATTAAGAGCAAAAAGTTTAGAAAATTACTTTCACAATTTCCAAGTTATTTTAATTTTACATTTTAAAGAAACAATCGGCGTACACCCGTTCTCCCAGAACTAGGTTTATTACGATTTGGGAATCTTGTGAGTGAATATTGATTAGATACTTTATATATAATTCATAATAATATTTATGTACAAAAAAATATGTATAAGTATTTGGATAGTATTGTAGGTAGAGTAAAGCACAATGCTTGATGTTGCAGTTGCGGAAATCATATAGTAGAATATTCCCTAACTGTTACCACTTTCTGTCAGCTGTACCTTATTGTATTACATTCCTTCACAATTTTTAAATCATGTCCATTATTTGCGTCCTTCTAAAGTACCACTATTGTTGGATGTAGGGGTCTTCAACCTCAATCAATAGAACAGACTAACTATACCTTTATTATTACATTTCTGAAATGGTGACCAGCCCAGGTACGTAAGCCAAGTATGAATGATAAATGAGTGTAAGATGATTGTGGCGCGATCTTGTTGTCTTGTTACTGACTAACGCTCACACGTTCCTTAGAAATAAGAGTTAATTCTTTAGCCCAACGGCAATTATTTAGCCAATAGCATCTCAGGAACATACAATTTAATGTGGGATCCAAAAAATATTCCTACTGTCAATGGACGGCGCCTTTTTTGACACTTATAATAATTTTAAATCTGTGAACCACAATCTTGCCTCACGAACTATTTATGAGAATGGTCTTAGTGGTTGAACAATAGTGCGGAAGTTAATCCGCACTAGAGAATATCACATCCACCGACCATCCCTCATAACCATCCACAAGATAGTTAAGATAAAGTTAGTTATCTTTTAAAACAGATTTTACCTTACGGATATTGTTTTTCGTCGAAAATTTAGAGTTGATATTACGTTGATTTATACATTTAACATTAATAACATTTTCGGCAGGAGAGTAAAATTCAAGAAAAAGACAGATGTTAATTTTTAAAGATCCGTATAGTACAAAGTATAATATTTTATTAATTGCTAATACGATTTAAGAGGGATTAAAAATAAAATTTTGTATGAATTATTGTAATTGCAAAAGTAATATATTTTGTTATTGAAGTAATAAATATAGTATTATTATCATTATTATTCGATTAAATTTTCCATATTATGTGCTAGTACAGAAATTGCTTTGACGGTTCAGAACGTTGTATCATTGTTATTACAACATTGTAATTATTTTATAAAAGTCATTTTAATTTCTCTTTCGTTAATGTGATAAAGGACTGTCAAGTGAACGGACTAATAAGACTGGACTCTAATCAATTAGTGATAAGTTTAGGGAACACTGGCCACAGCTACTGGATAAAGTGGCCAGTTAATTTCCAGGTTAGAACCATGTATTTCATTTATGTTTTTAATATGTGGAAATAAATTCATTATTCACGTATTGCAGAAGCATGTTGTTGGCAACAGCACGGCTAGGCTTTTTTTAACAAACTTTTATTTAAAATGCGTTCAGTACATGTTAAATGATAGTCTACATTTATATAACATGAATATTTGTAGTAACAAACCAGTATTTGCACGAATGTATTACAATCTGTCGGAGACCCAGACGTTGGAGGGATTGTAATCCACCGTGTAATGTAAATGTCGTGGGTTTAGACTTACATTCCCATCTTCACACGAGTACGAGATATCTTGTTTATTTACCCTCTAAACTCTTACTCCCTTAATATAATATATTTAAAAAACGATTTTCTCCACCTACTATCTAGAGCAGTATTTTACATTCTGTAATAGAGTAGACCGTATTAAAGTACGTAGTTTTTATTCAGTTAGTACTAAAAGAATACAATAGGAGAAATCGGGCACACATTGTAATGAAATATAAAAAATAATAGCTGAAAATAGTTAATTCTTGAATGGTCAGCTGATAGTTTTCATTGATTGCTTTGAGGTTATGTTAGCCAACTTGGAAAATTCTCATTGGTTAATAATTTAACTAATAATAAATAATACTTCGCTAATTAATTAAAATAATTTTTTATTTTAGTTTCATTAATTTTTTAATTTAATTAGGCAATTGGTAACTTGCATTACTGTATTGTGGGAGTGAAAATGTTGTACCACAGGAAACTGTTTCCGTCATGGACAAAATTGTTATATCTTGATGCACAAATAACAATATTTGTAAAATTTTCATGTTATTTTTACCTTCTCCTTCCCGTATAATTGTATAAGTAGAAAGTATTGTTTTCGTCAAAATGTTTTGATTTTATGATTTCAGTTGATGTATTCGTTTTGAGACTCGGAACCCGAAAAATTTGTTTACGAACTGATGTATCGACCATAGCTCACATCTATCCGTAATTCGTGACCTCCAAGTAGCTGGATTACAGAACGTCGCCACTGATTGGATGTTTGAGTCAGAGCAAACACGAATTGCATACATTTTGGTTTTTGGTTATATATTCACCATGTATCCATATATGTTTTTCAATTACTCTTATTCTTGATTTAAAACGGTAGTTTACCCCTAAAACACTTCTTTTGTCAAAATTTTCTTACAAACCGCTAAAACGATTTTAGTTAAACTCTCATAGGTTAGAGTACTAACAATAATTGCATCGTGTTATTTTAGAACCACAACAATGGTGTCATAGTTTAAATGTAAACGAACTTGGAATATAAACTTTACTCAATATTTAAACTTTACCACACTCGCCCTGTATTGTCTCATGATGTAATGTAATCTTCCAGCTCTCGTCCTCCCGAAGCCGTCAACAAACATTTATGGAGGGTTTGAGAGAATTTGATGAAACAGTTTTCCTCCTCAAACTTCGCAAACATTTCGTAATGTACTTTAAAGTTATCCACTCGTTAAAATTACACCTCTCAACTACATGGATATAGCTCACTATACTCATTTTAATACTTTCAAAAGTCAGTAAATAAAAGCCATATTATTTTTCAAAGTAAAGTACTGAAAAATACATCCACTTGTAACATTAGTTTAAATAATTTGTACCGCATTTTGTTGGCGTACAGTTTTTTATAAAAAGTCATTGTCTGAAAGAGTTTAAAAACATATAATATTATTACTTTGGGCTGAATGATCTTCTTTATTCGTTAACATAATTAAATCTCAAGTGTTCAAAACTAAAAAAACGTGTAAATAAACGGTCATAGAAATCAGTGGACTACTTTCTCCCTTAGGTAAATTCATAAAAGACAATCTGTAATAAAACTATCATGTTCTTCAAAGTTTATCTAAATATCATTAATAATTTATTGTTTCAAAAATAATCATCCCATTTGTGAAAATAAAAAGAAGAGAGACAAAGTTAAATTAATTTTTTGAATTGTATGGGGGGACCCCTCCGGTAATACCGAGCTTTTTTGAGTTGGTTTTTTTGTGTGATATGACCTTACGCTTCATACCAAGTTTCATGGAAAACGGTTGGAAAATAAGGAAGAAATTTATTTTTTAATATTCTCCATAAGAATAACATTGGGCGCTTTCAGATAACGTACTGCGTTTATCATGGACAGTAAATTTAACTTTTCTCTGGAACCGTTAGTCGTAGACAAATAATTCAAAATACTAATTTCTTTAGTTTTTTAAGCTGGTTTCAATGGTGCCAGTCAAATTTAGGGTTGCTATTATAACCTCGGTTCGGGGTTCTAGAACAATCTATGAAACTCGAACGCTGATTGGTTGATCTACCTTACCTTGCTATTACATGTTGGAACATATCGTGCTGGCATCGTATGATATTACTGGTATTTAAATGGTACAAATTTAGATGTACAGATTTAGATTTATGAATAATATGGCTGTAAATGAGTATGAATTTGATAATTAAACTCACTCGTATTTTCATTTTCATGACATTGTTATGAAGTACATGAATTAAAATTACACTCAAACATAGAAAGCGTGTATTTAGGTCTTGAATTTGACCAATAAATATAGGGAGGGAAATAAATAGAGTACCTGGGAATAGTATTAACTTAATGACGGTATTAACAGTACATATTGTTCTAGCAAAGCTGCTGGAAAGGTAAATAGAAATATCAAAATATATCTGTAATTATTAATTTATATGAATTTCCGTCGTATCTGTGTGGTCAAAAAGATATAAAAACAAAAATCAAGAACTTAAATATTGAAATTGTCAAATGGTGTTCAAATATGGAAAGGATAATGGAACATCGTATGTAAAAGCAAAGTTCACCTTTCAAGTTTGCGGTTTCCGGCGCAAATGTTCGCTATAAATCTGTAATTTAATTTATAGCTCACCAAAATTTAGGACGTGAAATAAGGAGTGGAAATAAGAAGAACATACGAAGAATAATGGAAAATCATAAAAGAGGTTTAAATAAGAATTATTATGCAGTGCAAAATCATTTTACTTCAATAATTTTATCCATCGCAACTTTTTGTTACTAATTTACAAAGTCGTTAACAATGTAAATACATTACAGCACGGGTCATTCATAAAAACTTGCATAAATAGATTATGTTTAATACCAGGATTAAAATAATATTTTCCTTAAATATATTTTTATTAATACAGTTTGTAGATTGAATCAGTTTTTAGGTTTTATATTTAAGCTGTATTTTTTTAAGTTTTAAATATTTAAGTTTTATTAAAATCCTCTAATTTATGTTTAATCACTGGGTTCGTACTATTTGTTTTACTGTAAGTCATTAATTATGACCTAGTGCTGGGAGACTGATTTTTGCTCGCGTGGAATAAAATAGGTATTTATAATTTTAATCAATTATCTAATTAATTAAATATCGTTTAATATTTACTTTCTCCCCTTATACGTTCAGACAGTGTCATTAGTCTGTGAAGCTCTGATGCAACTAGCTGTTCTAAGCTGTTCTAGCTGTTCTAAGCTGTTCTAGCTGTTCTAAGCTGTTCTAAGCTGTTCAAAGTTAGACTTGCTCACTGGATTGTTCTCGTCTTAAAGATTTTCAGCTGAAATAAAGAAAAAAAGTCCCCAGACTGAAAAAGTAAATATTTATATTTTTCAGAAGTACTAAAGGTAAAAGTTATAAAAGCAACGAGCACAGAATAATGGCAACATATTTAGTATATAAAGTATATTTTTTGTCAAAATTATTGAATTCGAGTTGAGAGTGGATAGATCCGTTTTGAAATCCAAAAAAGTGGGTTTACAAGATACAGAAAGCTTGTTTCAGTCAACTGGTACTTTTTATTAATGCTAAAAAGTATTCTTGATAAAATTTAACACATTAAATGGTTTGTAAAAACCAATCTAAATATTAACTATGCAATGTTTATTTAATGAATGTTTAGTTTATGAATGTTTGTTTAATAATACGTGTTTTATAACACGTAAAAGCCAAAAAATAGTAATTCGAATTGTTGCTCGATGATGGTTACTCATATATACGTTAGTAAACATTGTAGATAATCTAACTATAACGGTTGAATGGGTTTAGTGAGGTTTAAGTCGAGTGAAGTTTACCTACAAAATAATGAAAATAAAATATATTGAAATATAGTGTTTTAATAAGTTTTGAGGTAGGTTTACTAAAATATATTCCACTGATTTTAGTGAGCTAAAAAGCCATTTTATAATAACCAGTAGTAATTTTAAATTTTTTGTAAAGAATGAAAATTTTCATGTTTTAGGAAAAACATTTCCAGCTCCTACAATAACTCTAATTTTGTTACTAGTGTCCTTTCTAAATGTGCTAAGGAGAACTTTAAAAATTCAAAGAAAATTATAAAAAGCAGAAGAAATTTTATTTAACAAGAAAGTTGGAAATAATTCAGGGAAATCGATTGATAAAATTAAGTAAAAATATTGGCAAACCTGCTGACGGATGCATCTAATTGGTCCTCATAATAGGGTGGATCATTATAAGTTAATGATAGTTGGAAAGGGTAGGTTGTTAGACGCTGGTCATTATTTGTTACATCCATTGAGCTAATGATCTTCCTGACATCAAATCCTACCCTTGTTTGACAAATAAAAAACTAACTTAATTACCTATCATGTAACTTCAGTTCGCCTAAGTACAAAATCTTTACACCAAGAACCCCCCTTCATCTCCCCCCCTCGTATCATTTTACCCACTTCTTCCCTCTTCCTTCTTATCCTCTTTTAAAACTCCACTTTGATTTCTGTCTCAAATGAAATATCTTTTGTAGTTTGTAGTCTGCTCGATGAAAGTTTTTAGATATTTTGAATTTTATTTTTAATTGCCAATTCATTTTACACATCCTTACACAATAAAATCCTTTTCACATATTTTAAAATTCCTTTCATTTCTTTCTAGTTCGTTAATCAGTTAGTTACATTATGTAGTTTTACTCTAAGCCGGTGAAATACCCTACAGGAAAATATTCCTCTACATTACAAAATAAAATTTCTATTGCTAAGGAACACGAGTGTAGTGAGACAGGAGGAAAGCAATTTGCAAACTATTTGACGGGCGTAGTCTTTTAAACATAAACTGGTAAATTTTTATATTATTATGTCTATTTTCGTTAATACAGAACAATTAACGACTGTATTAATAACAGTCCGTAATAACCAATAAACCCTATTGTACCCCTGATTATCTTTGAGTTATTCATAATTTAAATTGGGTTTTCAATAGCTTAAAATTAACTAAAAAATAATAATCCTTTGTTTTTTTATTTAAATCATGCAAACAGATTCCGTTTGTATTTTTAATTAATTTTAAGCTTAGCTGTAAACGTTACGGTTTGTATAGAGCGTTAATGCGCTTATAATTTACTGTTGACAGTAAAATATTAACAACGCATTCACGCTATATTACCCTGAGTATCATTTACACGCATGTTTATCTTTTATTACAAGCACGGTTTGTGTTTTAGTTGGGTCAGAGATGGAAAATTATATAATTATGAAAATGGAGTAAAATATAATCTGATGCCCTTAGTTGCCTCTCTGAAAGGGTTTTAATAGTATAGAGATCAAAGTTAGAAGGTGCAAAATTACTGGAAAGCTCTTTGTCTATCCAATTCGTCAGTTCCCTTATCCCTATTTCCCCTATATTCCCAATCTTTTTGACATGGCTATGTTTAAGCTCTAGGGGAGTGTTAGTAATTTGCACACAAAAGTGTTTCGTAAGTTTTGTCATATGGTTACGCGATCAGCTGTTTAGAGGAAGTAAATCATTCCAATCCGACATATCCATGATCTAAGCTATTTCCCAAAGGGCAGTAAATACATTTTCTTTACTCTATACACGAAAGTACACTTTCTAAACGTAAAATGAGCTAAGTAAATACGTTACTGACGCTACTTCAAGGCAAACATTACACAACGTTAACTTTCTGTGAATTTGTGGTGCACTGAAAGTAACCGCTATTCTTCTCTTTGAGGAGATCGTCAAATATCATAAAACCATTCACGTTGACATTCACAAAAACTTTTAAATTTATAAAATATTTTTTTAAATGTCAAAGTGAGTGTTTAATTGCAGTTCCTACCTCAATCCTGGAGCACTTGACTGATTAAGGTCACTTAGTGCTTTTATTAATTTTTATAAGTGTTGCAAAGGCTACACAACCAGTTATTTTATTCTATCTGTAACTATCCTGTAACAGTATTCATTTAGAATGATAAAAATTAATACTTGAGTAGTCTCATGAATTAAGTATTCCATTCAACAAACAAAAAACCCGTTCTGTTGACTCGATCAATAACAAAATATACAAAAAAATACTTGATTTCATCCGGCTAAGATAAATGCCAGCCCGTCTCCAGCAATGGCAGCGACCGCGCAAAATTAAATAAAATCAATCTTTGTTCATTAAGTACATAAATTTGTACACTGAATGGTGTGATAAATATATTATCTTAAAACTTCAGGAACTTCTATGAAGAGGTAGAAAAGTACTCTTCAAGTGAGTATAAGGCTTTAGCTTCCAAATAACTTTTAAATTTAGTTTTAAATTTATTAAAATTCTCTTCAATTTTTATGTTTTGGGGTAGATGCTTCATAAATTTTAATCCAATGTAGTTTGGTTTTTTAAAGATGTATTGTCCTTAGACTGTTAAAATATTAAACTCTTTGAATTTGTTCTTTGCGCTATTTATTCTTCAAAAAGTAATCCTAAAGACTGTCTTTATCGTATTCGTTTTTTATGTGTTAGTGTATTTTATGTATGTATCATATTTTGAGTTTCAATTTATAACGAGACCTTAACGGATAGAACGTTCCTAAATCGACTTTTGATAGTGGCGTCCCGGTGAAATATGTAGTGGACAACTTTAATATGAACTGTGAGAGACCTAAGTCATTATTATAGGTATATAAGAAATAAAACTATGTTAAACTTGACCTTTCACACCATACTCGGAATGTTCCGTTAGTCTTCCAACAATGGGAACGATTTTCAACGAAGTTCTGTAAAGGAGTTTCGATGTCGCCTTTGGAACTTTGTGGTATTTAATTGCGCTTCGGTGCCAAAGAAGATTTATAGAACGCTAGTTGTTCGACCAAATGTTTTTAGAAAACAAATAATTATTTCGTAAAATTCTCTCTATTATAATCAATATAATTTTATTTTAACTAAAAAAACTTTCTGTCAATATGAAATGACTGAAGGTCAGTTAAATCAATCTGAAGATGAATATTTTTGGCATCAGAATATCTTTGTGTTATAATTTTAATTAATATTCAAGTTATTAAAACGCAAAGTTTAAACGTTGGACAAACAGTAATTTAAATGTATTTATTACTAGAGCTTATGATATTTTGAGGGATAATACTCTACGTTCACCTTCATAATCAAGTAATTTGTTTACATTTTATTATTTTTGTTTAATTCTACGTGAATCGGTAATAAGTTTAGAACACACCAGTTTTAGAAATAATTTATTTTGCCAGTAATTCAATTGAGTACAACTAAACAGGTTTTAAAGTACGAACTGTTCTAATGAATCAACTCTTTAATGATAGAAATAACTTTTTTACAAGGGGATAGTTTCATGAAGTTAATTGGAAAATTGTTATATTAAGTTTCCTTCATAAATATTAATTGGGCGAAATTGCCGTAGGGAAGAAGCTGGTCCCTATGGTCTCGAGCTTAGGTTAAGCTATGACCTAAAGAGAGACGTTAAAAACTTCAAAAAACGCACAATCAAAAACGCAGGGAAGGACAGACATCACGTCGAAACCCACTTTTTGGATTCAGGGGACCCCAAAACGGATATATCCACTCTCATCTCAAATTTGAAAATTTCGACGAAAACATTATTTTCCCCATATACTACGTATAAGGGGAGAAAGTGAAAACGAAAATAATAAATACTGCGCAATATGTCGTGGATTGTTACAAAAATGTTTTCATCACTATGGAAACAATTTTTAATTCACATATTTCATTTCACCAATCAATTTTTTTCTATTAAAAATTACTTTTTAGTTCAATGCTTAGCTCTAAAATCTGAACCTACATGACTGGGAACGTAAAGGTAAGGGTATAAGCAAATAATTAATATGTTTCAATATTACATATTTTTTCCAATTCAGAATATACCTTTAATGATTTCTTATGGTATGTGAGAGATATTTTATTTTACATTTTACCATACATAATGTATAAACAGTCATATCTTACTTGCACGAGTCACAAAATGTGTAACACTTAATTGTAGTCCCAACCTGCACGCGTTACAACAAATGTAACACCAGACTTTTTTTGCTGCCAGCTCATGGAGTTTTAGGAAACATGTCCACTAGCTCTAAGTGTTAACGGTAAATGGAATAACTATATTGTTCAGTTCAATAGAGGATATTTATATCTCCGTGCAGGTTGGGTCTAAGCAATTCTCAAAACCCGTGCAGTAAGAGATATAAATGGAAACTGATTATTATACGAATATAACCTTTCCTACCAACAATAACGAATGTTCTAATACGAGTCGTATAACGTGAAGTTTGTGGCGAGTTGAGAGTGAGCTAGGTAGACCACACTGATAAAAGCTGAATGGATTTAATTACTGGAATTTAAATCAGAGACTATAAATAATAATCAATTTGTTTTACACAATTAGGGAAATAAATCCTTACAGTCCTCTATTTTTGTATGTAATTAAACACTAAATAAAATAATATTTTTCTTGCACTTTCAGGAATCTGCTGTTTACGGGATTAAGGCCTTTTCTTACGTATAACGTAGACGAGAACACACAACCGGGGAATTGGAAGACTACCTGAATACCAACCAGATGTGAGTGGAACCTTTTTTATTTAAAAAGAAGTAATTTTCAGTTGCAAACCTTACAAATGTATACGACTAAGAAAACAATCTTATTGGATAAAATAACCATCACACTAGATTTAAAATACTTCATGACTAACTGACGAGAACTATTATTCAAGGTTAATAGCCTTGAATAATCCAAAACTGAGGCAGTCATAGCTGAGTTCATCCAGCAACCGAGGTAGTGTTGAAGAAAATCCAGGTACACATCCCCGTTCAAGGTCCCCTCAAAGATACGAGGACCTGTAAGTCGATTTCCAGTTGCACCTGCCCACGCATTGATCCCGAATCTTTTTTTGCAAGGAAGTTTTCCTCGAGGTTTTTTGATTTTCTTCATTCCATAGTTGCGCATTGTGAATATTTATCAAACTTTCTCTGATGAAACGGGATTCATCAGTCCACAGTATTTTTTGTTAATAAGTGATATCCCTCAATCTCACGTCGAAGACCACAATTGGCAGAATTCCCTCCTGGTGTCATAGTCATGGGGCTCCAATCCTTGTACTTTTGTTTAATGGTATGGATATAAGCTGTTGCCTTTTAAAACTTTACGTACTTTCTATTGGGACTTACCAGTTTCGTTTGTATATTGCCTTGTACTAGTGTCAGGATACATTTTCTTCAGCTGCAACATCATGTCCTGGACCTACTTTCTTCTTCTTCCTCTCCACAGAGCCTGTTTCTAGCACACGTTGACGTAACCTTATAAATACCCGAGGGCTGGGAATCGTTCAATATTGAGCCTGGTATTCTCTCTGAGCTGCTGATGCATTACCATTACAAACCATAAATAAAATACATTTCAACATACTCCCGTGTCGAAAAGGACATTGTTAACCGATCGCAGTTAACTCGAAACTGACAGAGTTTTTCTTTTTGATATTACTAGATACTATTGTGATTAATATAAAATCTGAGTCAATTCAATAGGTCTTTTAATATAAAATTTATTCCAGGAGAACATTGCAATCTTATCTACATTTAAAATAGGAGTCAAATAATAGACAGCCAACCTTCCTTCTCAAAATAACTCTTTCTTTTATTTTGTTGTGCTGCCTTTACTTATCTGGCATTGTTATAATGCGTAAAAAATTATCTGTTACCTACTCATTAACATACACTATAATTCATAAATATAATCTATAATATAAATTTCTGTCAAAAAGTTAATGTAACCTCAGTTTTTTTTTTATACTATTTTTTTTTAATCTTTTTTTACTCTTTTTTACATTTAAATACACTTAATAGTTTTGTAGTTTTGAAAATATTAAGATCAGTTTTTACTAAAAAAGTTTTTTTACTTACTCTTTTTTATAATCACTAAATTACAAACATAAGTATTGTAATACATATTTTAAAATGCTTTTATAGAATTTTTTAGTATATTTTAACATTATTGAAAAATAATGCTTTAATATTATAAGATTTTCAAATATTGATCTTTTAACATTAAATAGTAAATTCATTAGATTTCAAATATGACTATTTCTTATAGTAAATTCTATGAGAATTCCAAAAATGATAATGAAAAAAGGACAAATAATTTTTGAATTGCAAACTCTTGTAGTAAATAAGTATGTATTTTTTTGCTACTTTTTTATTTTAATATGAAACGTTTTCAAGCAAATAAGGTACTAGGTACATAAAACAACTTATCATAAATAAATACAAAGAGGAATTTACGAACATATTTTTAAATCATATGATTTCAAACAGTTGAGTTAAATCATTTATTTAAATTAACAATTAACTATCTAGGATTTAACTCTGTGGAAAATTTTGGTTTTAAAACCGTCTGCTTCGTTTATTAAAATAATATAAGTGCAAAAGTGTAATAACTCGGTCAGCTTCAGCGTTAGAGATCATAACCATGGAAACGATATTATCAATTTACAATTTAATGAGGACAAAATATATTCGATATCATTGCTATGTATGAATAGCATCGACTGAGAATGTAAAGGTAAGGGTATTAAAGTAGTCATAACATATGAATAAATTGAATTTTATTCTTCTTTTCAGGATGCAATAAAATTGAGTTTTACGAATGACATTTAAAACTAATTTTAAAATACGATATGTATAAATAGAACTGCTACTTTTTTGAAACAAAACATATTGATTGGTCAGTGTTGAAGAAATTATATACAGTATATTTATAACTAAATATTTTATGAGTACGGCAACGTATTCTTCTATACGTTTTTCCAACATCAAAACGGCATATTTTTATATGTGACGTATGAAGGGCGATTGAGGTTGAGTTACCACAGAACAAGATGGATATTAGTGACTAAACTATTAGTATCACTGTGATCTAACCAGAAATCATATAAAAACTATAAATTTGCGTCAGAAAATTAGGGGTATAAAAAGCTTAGAACAAAATTATGGAATTTAGAAATGGAAATACTACATTACTTACAATTGTTCCTTTCAGGAGAATGAAATGCTGACTAAGACTTCCATTCATTGGTGACGAAGAAGACTAGAACATAACATGTAGAAACTGGACCAGAAGACACTTCTATGATCCAGGGTGAGTGACACCTTTTTGTGTTAAATGTTTACAGTAGTAATCTTACTATTGTATGCGAGTAATGACAAATCACGAGTATTGTGAGAGATAGAATTACCTTGATGCCAAATTACTAGATGTTTTCACTGCTGAAGATGGTCGGTAAACGTCCAAAGTATGTCTGATAAAAAATTATTCTTTTCACTTAAAGAATTTCGATAGCTAAAAGCATTTTTAAATTAAGTTATAATTGATTTTTTTGTAAAATTAATTTATTTTGGGAACTTTTTGGGGAATATACTTACTTTTAACTATCGAAAATACATTTAATGATATATAATGAAGAACTATTAACGAAAGAATTCAAGATTAATATCCCATCATTATAATAAAATACAAATAACAGACTTTTAACGAATTATTGATGATTTTATAAAAATAATAATGCTTACACAATTCTAAATATTTCATTAAATTTTAATCTTTTTTGCGAAATGAAAGTTGTGAAAGTGATGACATTTACAACGTAAACCTCGCGGTCAATACCCTTAGATATCTCGCTTCTCCCCTGGCATCAGCCCTTGTGTTGTCACTGAACTGTAATGTCTGCTGACGAGCTGGCAGAAGGTGGAATGTTGCAGGTCTGGGTTGGAGGATCTACATTATTTAAACTGTTTAACACTTTGCAGGTATAAATATTTATGGATGTTGTATAGTCAGAGTGTTCCTCTTCATATCCTGCGGTTCATAGTTTTACTATTCATTGGTTTTACAAATGTAACACAATTAAATTCTTGTGACGATGCGCAAGTTTTTGTTCTTTTCCTAGTCTCGGGATTTGACCTGTTAGTTGGCTGAATTATTTCTGAAAATTACTCAATTTTGTCCTGAAAAAATTCTGTCTCTTTAGTAGTCTTGGTTCTTTAAAAACTGTACCTACCATGTGTAAAAATACGGGTTTCGTCCTTAAAAATGTCATATTCTTGCCTTTTTCGTCAATTTCTCGTATATAATAAAGAATTTTCAAGCGTTAATTGGCTTTTCACCATGATTCAGATATTGGTTTTTGTAAGAATTAAATTTGTTTCGATAATTTAGTAATATATCTTTATTACAATAACATTTACAGTTCATATTATGAAAGGTTAAATTTAAAATAGCAATAAACTTTGAATCGAGTATTTAGTCATATTTCTTTCATATTCTAGCACGAATAGTTCTAGGCATTTTTATTATATTATTACAAAAATAAATTATAAAAATTAGTTCGGTTTTCTACTTTTTAACATATCTAATTTTAATTTTTAAATATTTTTTAGCTTTGGTAGTTTACATTAATGTCCTGCTCATATTCTTTTATTACATAGGGCATTTATTATGTAAATTAAATTTTGTTTATCTTTTACGTCTATTTTCTTTTAGATACTGCCTCTAGGTGTTACATGTTGTGGCTTTGATCTTCGCGTTTTATTATTTTACTTTTTATTGTCTTATTTTTATTATTTCTGGTAAGAATATCTTATACGACTTGTTCTGAACAAAGATTGTTCTGATTGCTTTCTCGTGTTTTGCTCATTGTTGTTTATTGCGTGATTATGCATGGTAGATAAGTATAGTATTATTAACAACATGATAAAATTATTTTCTGTTATTTAAATTTTCAATTTTTAAAGTAAATTATAAATCACATAAAAACGAATTATCTCCACCTCCAGCAACGTTGTGCAGTTAAAAACACAGACACCTTAGAAAAGTTCAATAAAAGATAATGACAGTTTTCTTATCTTCTTCAATTTATGTCTTATTTCCTTGTCCTTGTCCAACATGATCCTGACCTTGGTCTGATTTATATCATTTTAGATCCAGACTATAATTTTTTTAAATTTTCTTGGATGATAACCTTTTTGTGGTCTTTGTCTATCCTTCGAGTGATGGGTTCTATTTCTGGTAGGAAGTAGTCTCAGCATTTTAATTAGATCATTTTGCCACAATAGTACATTTTAGTACAACTATAGTAATTTTTATTAGATTTTCTTAAATTAGTATTGTTACCTCCTTAAGTAAAACATTTATTTTGTTCTAATAATATTGTAACTATTTGCACTTTTTTGCATGATTACTGTTTCTCTTCATTGATGTAGAATTTGTTATCCTAGTTCCAATGCTTTAGTTAGTTATTTCCTCTAACTTTGGTTAGGGACCTATTAAATTTTTATATCGACTTTATTTTACTGTATTCACTTGTTTCTCCAGTTCATAGTTCTTTATGCATGTATACTTCTATTATAGTTCATCAAAACCTCGAGTGATACATGAGCCCCTTTTCTAGCTTTGGAAGACGCCATGATCTCAGAAATTTTAATTTTAAATATTTTCTCTAGCTTTGGTACGGGTGTTTCTAAATTTTGATTCCTGCTTCATATTACTCATTTTATTTGTTTCTTCAGTTCATATTCATGCATTCACATCTAATTTTAATATGATTTCATCATATCAAGTGTCGTGAGGGATGTAGTTTTTGTATTGCTTTAAAAAAATCCACGTTCAATTCTTCTGGTTATTAGTGAATTTTGGTTTTTGTATTAGGTCCTATTATTCTTTCGGTTAGGGTTAATATAAGTTTATAGGCCCTGGCCTGGCTTCGGTCTAGGCCTTGGCCTTAATTAAGTTTATTTTTAAGTTATTTTATCTAGCTTTGGTTAGGGTGTTTCTAAATTTTGGCTTTGGTTAGGATGTTTCTAAATATTTGATATTGCTTCATATTACTTAGTTATTTGTTTCTTAAGTTCATTATTATTCATGCATTCACAATTTTATTATGGTTTCATCAAATAAAGAGCCATGAGTGATGTAGGTTTTTTATTAGTTTAATAATATCCTTTTTCAATTCTTTTGGTTATTGGTTGTTTATATTTTGTCCTTTTTCCTTTGAGTTAGGGTTAATATAAGTTTATAGGCCCTGGCTTGGCTTCGGTCTAGGCCTTGGCCTTAATTAAGTTTATTTTTAAGTTATTTTATCTAGCTTTGGTTTAGGGTGTTTCTAAAGGTTTGATTTCTACTTTTTATTTGTTTCTCCAGTTCATAGCTATTCAGCTGTCACAATTTTAATATGATTTCATCAAATGAAGAGCCATGAGTGATGTAGGTTTTGTATAATAATATCCTTGTTCAACTCTTCTGCTTATTCGTTGTTTATATTTGGTCCTTTTTTCTTCGGGATAGGGTTAATATAAGTTTATAGGCCCTGGCTTGGCTTCGGTCTAGGCCTTGGCCTTAATTAAGTTTATTATTAAGTTATTTTATCTAGCTTTGGTTAGGGCGTTTCTAAATTGTTGGCTTTGGTTAAGGTGTTTCTAAATTTGTTATTCCTTTGTCGTTATATTCATTTTATTTGTTTCTCCATTACATATTTGGTCATGGATTTACAATTCTAAACATGGGTTTATAAAATCAAGAGCGAAGTGTGATGTAGGTTTTATATTGTTTTTATTATAGCCTTGTTCAATTTCATTGGATATATTTATATTTTGTCTCCTTTTACTCGTGTTAGGGTTATTATATGTTTATAGGCCCTAGTCTGGCTTCCGCTTTGGCATTGGCCTTATTTTCAAATATTTTAATTTTTTTTCGCTTAGGGTGTTTTAAATTGTTATTGCTTCTTTGGGATCGGTTATTATAAATACGTATCAAAACCTCTTCTCCTGTTTGGAATACTCTTCAGAGGGGGTTTTCCTCGTCGGCTGTGTCTCTATATTTGCCTATTCAATAGAGTGTTATTAGATCTAATCTCGTCTTTATATATTTTCTTACTAACATTTCTACTGGGGTTTTAATTGAATAATGTTTAATCTGGATGATTCCCTTCCTTGCCGCAATCAAAGACAAAGGTAAGAAAAATCTAATGAAATACACTTCCACGTGAAAATGTCCTGGAAAAACTAAGAGTGGTTTCTCTCTCTGAGTATGTGCTCGATCGTTATATTAACTTTCTAACTGAACGTTTCTGGCATATAGAAGACACTAATGAAATACACTTCCGCGTGAAAATGACGACTCAAATGGAAAAATAAAGAAAGTGCTCATCTCTCATTGAGTGAGTGCTCGTTCGTTAAATATTCCAATTTTACGTTCTGTGCATGGTTAATATATACACTTCTTTGACGACTCAAATGGATCTTCTTTCTTTTCTGATGAGTCGATCGTTAAATATTTTTCTCAAAACGTTGTGGATGATGATCTAATGAAAACACTTCCGCGTGATGAGGGTTTTATTGTTATTATTCCTAATAAATGCTTTGGTATATTTGGAGTTTTGTCTCCTTTTACTCGTGTTAGGGTTATTATATGTTTATAGGCCCTCTGGCTTCTGCCTTGGCATTGGTATTTCAAATATTTTAATTTTTTTTCGCTTATTTTTAAATTGTTATTGCTCTTTACGGTCTTATTATAAATACATCAAAATCTTCATGTTGGAAAATTTCAGAGTTTTTTGTGTTGTGTTTATATTTAGTTTCAATAGTGGATAGATAAGATCTAATTGTTATATTTCTTACCTCATTTCTACTGGGGTTTTAGTGGTTGAATAATATGACGG
The DNA here is from genome assembly GCA_023375725.1 of Nephotettix cincticeps. NCBI lineage: Eukaryota > Metazoa > Arthropoda > Insecta > Hemiptera > Cicadellidae > Nephotettix > Nephotettix cincticeps. The sequence continues at coordinate 2,977,365 of CM041789.1, forward strand.
TTATAGGCCGGTTACATTGTATTTCATCCATCATTTAGTAACGAAATTTTGGGTTTGTATCGTTCAGCTCGTTTGAAACTGGTGTTTCTCATGGTTTATACCATCTTCTTTTAAAACTTTCAAATAGTGGAGGTAAAGGCAGATCATTGTGAAATATGTTGTAAACCGAAACGTAATGGTGTTTCTCATTCTCTGTGGTACTTGTGTGATTTCCTAACTGGAAACACTGCAATTTGTTAGGTATACAATCTAGTTCTTGTCCTTTGAACGGACCTGCATGGTCTATATGTACGTTTAACGGTTCTATCGGTTCTTCATGGTGTTTGCTGGCTTATTGTTTATTGCTATTTTACTCCTATTATATGTTTCTCCATTTTATTTGTTTCTCCAGTTCATAGTTATTCATGCATTCACAACTTTAACATGATTTCATCAAATCAAGAGCCATGAGTGATACAGGTTTTGTATTAGTTTAATGATATTAAAGTTCAATTCTTTTGGTTATTGGTTGTTTATATTTTGTCCTTTTCCTTTGAGTTAGGGTTAATATAAGTTTATAGGCCCTGGCCTGGCTTCGGTCTAGGCCTTGGCCTTAATTAAGTTTATTTTTAAGTTATTTTATCTAGCTTTGGTTAGGGCGTTTCTAAAGGTTTGATTTCTACTTTTTATTTGTTTCTCCGGTTCATAGTTATGCATGTATTCAAAATTTTAATATGGTTTCATCAAATCAAGAGCAATCAGTGATACAGGTTTTGTATTAATTCAATAATATCCTTGTTCAACTCTTCTGCTTATTCGTTGTTTATATTTGGTCATTTTTTCTTCAGGTTAGGGTTAATTTAAGTGTATAGGCCCTGGCTTGGCTTCGGTCTAGGCCTTGGCCTTAATTAAGTTTATTATTAAGTTATTTTATCTAGCTTTGGTTAGGGCGTTTCTAAATTGTTGGCTTTGGTTAAGGTGTTTCTACTTTTTATTTGTTTGTCGTTTATTCTTCTCCATTACATATTTGGTCATGGATTTACAATTCTAAACATGGGTTTATAAAATCAAGAGCGAAGTGTGATGTAGGTTTTATATTGTTTTTATTATAGCCTTGTAAAATGCATTTGGATATATTTTGGAGTATTTTGTCTCCTTTTACTCGTGTTAGGGTTATTATATGTTTATAGGCCCTGGTCTGGCTTCTGCCTTGGCATTGGCCTTAATTTCAAATATTTTAATTTTTTTCGCTTAGGGTGTTTCAAATTTTTATTGCTTCTTTGGGATCGGTCATTATAAATACGGATAAAAACCTCTTCTCCTGTTTGGAATATCTCAGAGTTCCTCGTCGGCTGTGTCTCTATATTTGTATTAATAGTGGATAGATAAGATCTAATCTCGTCTTATATTTCTTACTAACATCATTTCTACTGGGGTTTTAGAGGTTGTAATGATTAATCTGGTGATAAAATAATCCAAATATACTTGGCCGACAATCAAAGACAAAGGTAAGAAAAGACTCTAATGAAATACACTTCCGTGAAAATGACAACACAAATGGAAAAACTAAAGAAAGTGGCTCTCTTCTGAGTGAGTTCTCGATCGTTAAACATATTACATCTTAAACTAACGTTCTGTGGCATATAGAAAAGACTCTAATGAAATACACTTCGCGTGAAAATGACGACTCAAATGGAAAACTAAAGAAAGTGGCTCTCTTCACTCTTCTGAGTGAGTGCTCGATCGTTAAACATATTCCACCATCTTACTAACGTTCTGTGGCATATAGAAAAGACTCTAATGAATACACTTCCGCGTGAAAATGACGACTCAAATGGAAAAACTAAAGAAAGTGGCTCTCTTCTCTCTTCTGAGTGAGTGCTCGATCGTTCATATTCCACCATCTTCTAACTAAACGTTCTGTGGCATATAGAAAAGACTCTAATGAATACACTTCCGCGTGAAAATGACGTTTATATTGTTTTTATTACTTGTAAAATCATTTTGGTATATTTTAGTATTCTGTCTCCTTTTACTCGTGTTAGGGTTATTATATGTTTATAGGCCCTAGTCTAACTACTGCCTTGGTATTTTTTCGCTTAGGGTGTTTAAATTGTTATTGCTTCTTTGGGATCGGTTATTATAAATATACTATCAACCTCTTCTCCTGTTTTGGAATATTCAGATTTCCTCGTCGGCTGTGTCTCTATATTTGCCTGGTCTCCAATAGTGGATAGATAAGATCTAATGTCGTCTTTATATTCCTTCTAACTTCATTTCTACTGGGGTTTTGCCCGTGATTGAATAATACAAATGACGGTTAGCAATTAGGAAACGACTGAGTTTCACATTTAAGCTACCCTTTTCATCCATAATTTTCAGTAACGATATTTTCAGGGTTTGGACATATCGTTCAGCTCGCCCATTTGATACTGATGGTATGGGTCAATGGTTCAAAGGTATATACCATCTTCTTTTAGAAACTTGTCAAACTCAGTGGAGGTAAAGGCAGTTTCATTGTCCGAAACTAATGTCGCCGGTAAACCGAAACGTAAAATGGTGTTTCTCAGTTTCTCTATAGTAGCTTGTGATGATAAATTCCTAACTGGAAACACTCCGAGCAATTTGGTATAGGTATCCACAATCAATAAGAATTATTGTCCTTTGAACGGACCTGCATGGTCTATATGTACACTTTGAAACGGTTCTATCGGTTCTTCTCATGGGTGTTTGCTGGCTTATGGTGTTTATTGCTATTTTTTACTCCTATTATATGTTTCTCCATTTTATTTGTTTCTCCAGTTCATAGTTATTCATGCATTCACAACTTTAACATGATTTCATCAAATCAAGAGCCATGAGTGATACAGGTTTTGTATTAGTTTAATGATATTAAAGTTCAATTCTTTTGGTTATTGGTTGTTTATATTTTGTCCTTTTTCCTTTGAGTTAGGGTTAATATAAGTTTATAGGCCCTGGCCTGGCTTCGGTCTAGGCCTTGGCCTTAATTAAGTTTATTTTTAAGTTATTTTATCTAGCTTTGGTTATGTTGTTTCTAGAGGTTTGATTTCTACTTTTTATTTGTTTCTCCGGTTCATAGTTATGCATGTATTCAAAATTTTAATATGGTTTCATCAAATTAAGAGCAATCAGTGATACAGGTTTTGTATTAATTCAATAATGTCCTTGTTCAATTCTTTTGGTTATTGGTTGTTTATATTTTGTCCTTTTTCCTTTGAGTTAGGGTTAGTATAAGTTTATAGGCCCTGGCCTGGCTTCGGCCTTAATTAAGTTTATTTTTAAGTTATTTTATGTAGCTTTGGTTAGGGCGTTTCTAAAGGTTTGATTTCTACTTTTTATTTGTTTCTCCAGTTCATAGTTTTTCAGGATTCATTTATGTTTATAATCAAGAGCAAAGATGTGGTTTTTATGTTTTTATTTCCTTGAATTTCTGGATATATTTATATTTGTCCTTTTTCTTAGGGTTAATATAAGTTTATAGGCCTTCTGGCTTCTCTCTTGGCCTTAATTAAATATTTTAAGTTTTTTTTTTGCTTAGGGTGTTTTAAATTGTTTGCTTCTTTAGGTTTTATTGTTATTTCTTTTTTCTCTTAGTTCCTCGTCCTGTGTCTTATATTTGTAGTCCTGTGGATGTTAATCTCATAATATTTCTTACTAACATCTTCTACAGTTTTGTAGTTATAATTTATTAATTTATTTTTGCAATCAAAGGGTGTTAATGTATCCAATCAACACTTAAAGAAAGTGGCTCTTTCTCTCTTCTTGTGCTCGTTATATTCCACCATCTTCTAACTACGTTCTAGGCATATGACTCTAATGAAATACACTTCCGCGTGAAAATGACGACACTGGAAAACTAAAGAAAGTGGCTCTCTTCTCTCTTCTGAGTGAGTGCTCGATCGTTAAACATATTCCACCATCTTTAACTAAACGTTCTGTGGTTTAGAAAAACTCTATCCTTTGAAAATGACGACTCAAATAAACTGTGGCTCTCTTCTCTCTTCTGAGTGAGTGCTCGATCGTTACATATTCCACCATCTTCTAACTGACGTTTGTGGCATATAGAAAAGACTCTAATGAAATACACTTGGATGACGTTTTATTGTTTTTTTTATATCCTTGTAAAGTGCATTTGGATATATTTTGGAGTATTTTGTCTCCTTTTACTCGTGTTAGGGTTATTATATGTTTATAGGCCCTGGTCTGGCTTCTGCCTTGCCATTGGCCTTAATTTCAAATATTTTAATTTTTTTCGATTAGGATGTTTCAAATTGTTATTGCTTCTTTGGGATCTGTTATTATATAGTATCAAACCTCTTCTCCTGTTTAATACTCTTCAGAGGGGGGTTTTCCTCGTATGTCTCTATATTTGCCTAGTTTCCAATAGTGGATAATAAGATCTAATCTCGTCTTTATATTTCTTACTAACATCATTTCTACTGGGGTTTTACCCGTGGTTGAATAATATGACTTAGCAATTAGGAATGAGTTTCACATTGAAGCTATTTTCATCCATAATTTTCAGTAACGATATTTTAGGGTTTGACATATCGTTCAGCTCGCTTTGATACTATGGTATGCAATGGTTCAATGGTTTATACCATCTTCTTTTGACTTGTCAAACTCAGTGGATAAAGAGATCTTGTCACTAATGTCGCTGTAACCGAAACTATGGTGTTTCTCAGTTTCTCTATAGTAGCTTGTAATAAATTCTAACTGGAAACATGGCAATTTGTATAGGTTAATAGTTTTGTCCTTTGAACGACTGCATGGTTTATTTTAAACGGTTCTATCGGTCTTCTCTTGGGTGTTTGGCTTATGGTGTATTGCTAATTTTATCCTTTATATGTTTCAATTTTATTTGTTTCTCCAGTTCATAGTTATTCAACCATCACAATTTTAATATGGTTTCATCAAATAAAAAGCTGAGTGATGTAGGTTTTGTATATGTTTAATTATTGTTCAATTCTTCTGGTTATTGGTTGTTATATTTGGTCCTTTCTTTTTCGGGATAGGGTTAATATAAGTTTATAGGCCCTGGCCTGGCTTCGGTCTAGGCCTTGGCCTTAATTAAGTTTATTTTTAAGTTATTTTATCTAGCTTTGGTTATGTTGTTTCTAGAGGTTTGATTTCTACTTTTTATTTGTTTCTCCGGTTCATAGTTATGCATGTATTCAAAATTTTAATATGGTTTCATCAAATCAAGAGCAATCAGTGATACAGGTTTTGTATTAATTTAATAATGTCCTTGTTCAATTCTTCTGGATATTGGTTGTTTATATTTTGTCCTTTTTCCTTTGAGTTAGGGTTAATATAAGTTTATAGGCCCTGGCCTGGCTTCGGTCTAGGCCTTGGCCTTAATTAAGTTTATTTTTAAGTTATTTTATCTAGCTTTGGTTATGTTGTTTCTAGAGGTTTGATTTCTACTTTTTATTTGTTTCTCCGGTTCATAGTTATGCATGTATTCAAAATTTTAATATGGTTTCATCAAATCAAGAGCAATCAGTGATACAGGTTTTGTATTAATTCAATAATGTCCTTGTTCAATTCTTCTGGATATTGGTTGTTTATATTTTGTCCTTTTTCCTTTGAGTTAGGGTTAATATAAGTTTATAGGCCCTGGCCTGGCTTCGGTCTAGGCCTTGGCCTTAATTAAGTTTATTATTAAGTTATTTTATCTAGCTTTGGTTAGGGCGTTTCTAAATTGTTGGCTTTGGTTAAGGTGTTTCTAAATTTGTTATTCCTTTGTCGTTATATTCATTTTATTTGTTTCTCCATTACATATTTGGTCATGGATTTACAATTCTAAACATGGGTTTATAAAATCAAGAGCGAAGTGTGATGTAGGTTTTATATTGTTTTTATTATAGCCTTGTAAAATGCATTTGGATATAGGTTGGAGTATTTTGTCTCCTTTTACTCGTGTTAGGGTTATTATATGTTTATAGGCCCTGGTCTGGCTTCTGCCTTGGCATTGGCCTTAATTTCAAATATTTTAATTTTTTTTCGCTTAGGGTGTTTTAAATTGTTATTGCTTCTTTGGGATCGGTTATTATAAATATGGATAAAAACCTCTTCTCCTGTTTGGAATACTCTTCAGAGGGGGTTTTCCTCGTCGGCTGTGTCTCTATATTTGCCTAGTTTCCAATAGTGGATAGATAAGATCTAATCTCGTCTTTATATTTCTTACTAACATCATTTCTACTGGGGTTTTACCCGAGGTTGAATAATGATTAATCTGGATGATAAAATAATCCAAAATATACCTTGGCCGACAATCAAAGACAAAGGTAAGAAAAGACTCTAATGAAATACACTTCCACGTGAAAATGACAACACAAATGGAAAAACTAAAGAAAGTGGCTCTCTTCTCTCTTCTGAGTGAGTGCTCGATCGTTAAACATATTCCACCATCTTCTAACTGAACGTTCTGTGGCATATAGAAAAGACTCTAATGAAATACACTTCCGCGTGAAAATGACGACTCAAATGGAAAAACTAAAGAAAGTGGCTCTCTTCTCTCTTCTGAGTGAGTGCTCGATCGTTAAACATATTCCACCATCTTCTAACTAAACGTTCTGTGGCATATAGAAAAGACTCTAATGAAATACACTTCCGCGTGAAAATGACGACTCAAATGGAAAAACTAAAGAAAGTGGCTCTCTTCTGAGTGAGTGCTCGATCGTTAAACATATTCCACCATCTTCTAACTGAACGTTCTGTGGCATATAGAAAAGACTCTAATGAAATACACTTCCGCGTGAAAATGACGACTCAAATGGAAAAACTAAAGAAAGTGGCTCTCTTCTCTCTTCTGAGTGAGTGCTCGATCGTTAAACATATTCCACCATCTTCTAACTGAACGTTCTGTGGCATATAGAAAAGACTCTAATGAAATACACTTCCGCGTGAAAATGACGGGTTTTATATTGTTTTTATTATAGCCTTGTAAAGTGCATTTGGATATATTTTGGAGTATTTTGTCTCCTTTTACTCGTGTTAGGGTTATTATATGTTTATAGGCCCTAGTCTGGCTTCTGCCTTGGCATTGGCCTTATTTTCAAATATTTTAATTTTTTTTCGCTTAGGGTGTTTTAAATTGTTATTGCTTCTTTGGGATCGGTTATTATAAATACGTATCAAAACCTCTTCTCCTGTTTGGAATACTCTTCAGAGGGGGTTTTCCTCGTCGGCTGTCTCTATATTTGCCTAGTTTCCAATAGTGGATAGATAAGATCTAATCTCGTCTTTATATTTCTTACTAACATCATTTCTACTGGGGTTTTACCCGTGATTGAATAATACACATGACGGTTAGCAATTAGGAAACGACTGAGTTTCACATTGAAGCTACCCTTTTCATCCATCATTTTCAGTAACGATATTTTCAGGGTTTAGACATATCGTTCAGCTCGCCCATTTGATACTGGATGGTATGGGGCAATGGTTCAATGGTTTATACCATCTTCTTTTAGAAACTTGTCAAACTCAGTGGAGGTAAAGGCAGATCCATTGTCCGAAACTAATGTCGCTGGTAAACCGAAACGTAAAATGGTGTTTCTCAGTTTCTCTATAGTAGCTTGTGATGATAAATTCCTAACTGGAAACACTCCGAGCAATTTGGTATAGGTATCCACAATCAATAAGAATTATTGTCCTTTGAACGGACCTGCATGGTCTATATGTACACTTTGAAACGGTTCTATCGGTTCTTCTCTTGGGTGTTTGCTGGCTTATGGTGTTTATTGCTATTTTTTACTCCTATTATATGTTTCTCCATTTTATTTGTTTCTCCAGTTCATAGTTATTCATGCATTCACAACTTTAACATGGTTTCATCAAATAAAAAGCCATGAGTGATGTAGGTTTTGTATTAGTTTAATAATATCCTTGTTCAATTCTTTTGGTTATTGGTTGTTTATATTTTGTCCTTTTTCCTTTGAGTTAGGGTTAATATAAGTTTATAGGCCCTGGCCTGGCTTCGGTCTAGGCCTTGGCCTTAATTAAGTTTATTTTTAAGTTATTTTATCTAGCTTTGGTTAGGGCGTTTCTAAAGGTTTGATTTCTGCTTCATATTACTCATTTTATTTGTTTCTCCAGTTCATAGTTATTCAACTATCACAATTTTAATATGGTTTCATCAAATCAAGAGCCACGAATGATGTAGGTTTTGTATAATAATATCCTTGTTCAACTCTTCTGTTATGTTGTATTTTTGGTTTTTTTTTATATTTAATATTTTGTCCTTTTTTTTTTTTAATTAAGTTTATTATTATTTTTATTTTTTTCTTTTTTTTTATTTTTTATGTTTATAGGCCTGGCTTCGGCCTTAATTTTTTTATTATTATTAAGTTATTTTATGTAGCTTCGGATAGGGCGTTTCTAAAGGTTTGATTTCAATTGTTATGTTTGTTTCATTTTACACCTTTTGTTTGTTTCATAGTATTTTATAAATTTAAAATTGTATTTTTACTTCATTAAATCTAGAACCGTGAGTGTCATTAGTTTTAATAGTTGTTATATTATCCCCGTTCAATTCTTTAGCTTATTAGATTGTGTATTTGGTCCTTCCTTCTTCGGGTTAAAGTGAAAATAAGTTTATATTTTTAAATTTTGATTTGTGCTTTACTTTACATCTTCAATTTGATTCTCCAGTCTATAGTGTTTTATGAATTTATTTTTTTTTGTTCAAATGTATTGTGAGGTCAAATTACCCAATAAAACCCCCTCAAAAGAGCCTGGTAATCCCGTGGGAGGGGAGATCTCTCAATAATATTCCAAAAATTACTTTAACTTTGTTGTTATTTTCCGAAATTGGATGATTATTTTTGAAACAATAAATTATTAAATGATATTTAGATAAGCTCTTAGGAATATAATACTTTTATTACAGATTATCGTTTTTAAATTAACTTTAAGGGAGAAATTATTTGTCAGTCTACTGATACTATGTATTTAGTTAAAAAAAATGTAATTCATTTTTGCTTCGACCTTTACATTACTCTAGTTTATATTTATATTTTAGCTTATACTTTTATATTCGAGGGGCGATTTTAAGTCTTTAGCCCTTGGCCTTCTGTAAGAGTTTGACATGGTTATAGCATAGGTGTGTTTTGATCAGAGATATATTTTATAAATTACGTTTAGAAAATCACCATTCTTACCATCGATCTAGCCTTTTTTACTTACATTTAAGTTTGTTTTTACCGTTGATTCTTTTTAAATCTTTTTACTCGTTAATATGAATTTGGAGGTGTCGCTTGAATTAAGAATTCCATTAATAAAATAAGATCCCAGAAGGTCCTTTATATGAAGACTTGTGGTCTCAACATAAATGTTTGATTTTCCTGATATTTAGTAGTTTTACCATTATATCGGGCCAAGTGTATATATTGTATCATTTAGTTCTGATCTTATCTCATTGTAGACAATTTTATTTATTCACCTTTGGTTTTTTATTGCTAACACCTTGCCATTAACTGTTGTTATCTTTTTCAATATTGTGAGATTAATCATAATTTAATTACAACCCTGTGCATGGATTTTGTCGTATGTTTTGTTAGTTTCCTACACAATGTTCGTATGGGAAGTTTGGGGTTTCAAAATTTAGTTTTTGTACTTAACTTGCGTTTAATGAAACCTAACTTATTTTTAAACCTGTCAACAGATACAGGTTGATATTCTATAAAACAACTACTTGAGTCCATACAATGTCATTATAATTATTTATTTTACAACTGAATGATTTTTTAAGTGCGTATAGGTTAATTTTAAGAGAAAGTATTGTTTTATACGTAACTGTTTTCAGTTATTGTAAAAAAAGGTTGATTTATTAATATTTTAATAAAGGGCAAAAATAAAATTTTAGATCGTTATAGAACAATATTTCTGAAACAATTCTGTGATTTATACTCAAAATTCAATTATAAAGAGCCCATCCGTGTTATTTGGAACTCTATATTTCCTTCACTAATCCATATATATTCTTTGTTCTGAGATAAATCTGAGATTGCTGAGATGAAAAAACCTGAGGAAGTTTAGTCTCTCTCCAAGGACTGACAAGCGGTAGAGCTGACGTCACTAACGACGTCATGACTGAACATGACGAACCGGTTATGCATCAACTGTGCGTCAAGATTATCAACTCTTATGATGTATACAATTAATTATGAAGACTATATAAAAATAAACCTGGTACGTGAACAAAAATAATTGCTCATTGCCTTACGATGTGATCTTGGTCTTAATTTGTTACAAGTAGCTTACACATATTTCATGAATTAACAAAATATATGATATGAATACTTGGTATTCTACTTCTGACTACTGACTACTTCTGCATAGTGTCGGATGTTTCAAAAGTCAGTTTACCAAACTTTGGTAACTAATGTTGCTTAACCTGTTTTTGAGAATAAAATCAGCTGTGAAGGTCATTGTTAACATTTTTATGTTTGGATTTGAGGTTAGGTCCTTTTGCCTACAGGATTAATTGACATTTTTGGTTAATGTTTTGATGGGGAACGGTCCAAACCCCGGTCTTGTTACTACCTAACGTCGTCATGTTGTTAGGAAGCATAATTAATTAATAGCCCAATTACGAAATGGCTATTGGGTCCAGATTCGACCCTTGTGGGATTCGCTACGGCGACCTTCAGTTTTGAAGGCGTCTACTATAACCACTCTGCCATCCAGGTAGTTAAGCTGAATGAAGTTATGGATTTAGTTTAACAAAAAAAGTTTTTTGTAAAAACTATAGTTCGAAGCTGCTGTGATTAAGACTCTACTTTACACGTAGCAGTTAATCAGTTGCTGGTCTTACTTTCATCTATTATTTAAAAGTAGTACCTGGTGACCGAGCTTTGCTCGGATAGAATAAGAATGTTTTTACAAGTTAATTAGCAAAATTAAAACAAATTTACTACCCAATGAAAACATTTATGTGGTTGAAATAAAACCGATTTAATACACCATAATTAATATAGCACTGAACAAAAAGTATCGCCCCTGGTGGGGATGGAACTCGCGGCCTATAGTTCTTGAGGCCGACACGCTACAACTCGGCTACGACGTTAGTCAATTGAGCGATGCCGTTTAACGTCTTTTAGCCAAAGCCGATCATTTACTGTTTATTTATTACTGTTTAATTATCCATACCGTTATTATTAGCCTGTGATAAACTGATTTTGTTATAAACGGAATGAGGATTGAAAAGCAAAAGAGAAATTTAATTTACATCAATTAATTGGTTTGTTACAGTGGCTTCAAGCAATACAACGAATACGTTTTCTATCAAAACACGGAAGATTTTGGAAATACTTTTTTCTGCTTTTATTTCGCACAGCTATGTTATCCTTAAGTTTTTACAAATTGTTTAGTAACCTGATAATTTTGCATTTATTTAATTCATAAAATAAATATTAATGCATAACCTCTATATTGTTCCCCGCAGTCTTCAATCAAGAACTGTCAAACGGTTATAAACAGCTGTTTTGGTTTGTATTGTTTACATTTTATTCTCCATAAGCGTAATGTTAAAATTTTTAGATTTTAAACTTAATATTACAGTAAAACACGAATTTTCCTGGACATTAGACCTATCTAGAACTTATTTTCTACTCGGAAATTAGTTATTTCCAAAATTTAAAGAAAATTCCTCGGTGCCGTTTTCGAGATCCGTGTGCAAATATATATATATATATATACAAATATACAAACCTTGCTCGTATTATAGTATTGGATTTAAATCTTGTGTGATAGTAAATTATTAATATGATAATGAAATAAAGTTGCAGAAAATGAGGTACAATTAGTCTTACCTGTAGTTAAAATTGATTCTCGACGAACGAATTAGCGACTAGAGTTATTATACCAGCCAACACTAAAACCAACCAGAGGTAGTTTATTTGACATTTTTATGACGAGACATGGACGAAGTCCAAAGAACACTACACATACGTTGGACGAAGGAACCAAAAGCTTGCTGAGGTTAGCAATTCCGAGACATAGATTAACATTATTGGCGGTCTGGCTCCACATCCCCCCTCTGTCCAAATTGTATCCGATAACCGATCGTATTTAATAACCAATTCTATATTAAGACAAAAATATATTTATTTTTATTAAATTCAATGTGTATAGCTTAATCTTATTGCAATTCCCTGTTTACAAATGATTTCAGCTGATTTTTTTATTGGATTAACGTGTTGAATGCTATAAAATTTGTGAAAGATAAAACTAAAAATGGTTGTATTTACTTCCCTGTGGGAAAAATATAAGATAATGGATATGTATAAAGGGAGTATTTTCCGTTCCACCAAATAGCTGTCATTATGACGTCACTGTTTCAAATTTTGGTCTGGTGATGCTAAACCTCCCCGAGCTAAGATACATGTCAACAGTAAATTATTATAACATTGGATACAATATCGTGTACCTGTATTTAGTGGCAGTCATAGCTGAGTGGGTAGAGTACTGGCCTACCACCCAAAAAACCCGAGTTTAATTCCCGGTCATGACACATGAAATTTAATTTCTCAGACTGCCACCGTGCTTCGGAAGGCACGTTAAGCCGTTGGTCCCGGCTACATAAGTAGTCGTTAGGTCACGTTAGAGGCAGTAGTGCGACCTGAAAACTCTAACATTAGACCTTGGCCAGAAGGTTACACGGAACTTTACTTTACTTTACCTGTATTTAAATCGTGTAGATGGAAGGTTAAACAATAACTTTTTATGTTGCTCATTCAAGAACGGTACATTTTCTCAAGCTAATTAAAAAAAAGAATTTACGTACTAAATTTTACGTAGATTTAATTATAAACTTGGGCATTAGCTAACTGTTACAGCGATTCTATAAAATATCTTGGTATGGATTACCAAGGACGGACACAGAATTATTGTCGGGTACGGTTTATGGTTTACGACATGTATTGGATGAAAACCACTATGTCACTATACCATGTACTAATATGTATATTATGTCAAATAACAGAACTACAAAAAGGATGTCTCTATTTAGATCAAACTTGTGTCATCGATAAATATTAAAATGTTTAAGCGATGTAATTTTTCATATCCGATTATTTGAATGAGTATTCAATTTTAATTCCCAGCAAATATTCATTTTTTAATGACTATATAAATCACACATACTTTATATAAATATATTCATAAAATTGCTCATGTAAACCTATTAAAACAATAACGATTACAATCAATCATTGTAAATGAAATTCCAATCTCTTAACAGTTTTCAAAGTGATTGTATTTATCCGAAAGCATTCAGAACATAATATTCCATTATAAATTACCAATCAATATAACCAATCCAATGGAGAACCCTTCAACTAATCGTTTTGAACGCAACACAATTTTCGATATTGAATGAACATCGAGTATCGTTCAAAATTCATTTTTAAACCGAATTGAATTCTTTGTTATTGTTATTCCTTACTTATACTATAGCAATATTTATTGTTTGATACAATAACGTAGCCTCGTATGTTAAATTTAATTATATATTAAAATGTGGAATAATTTTTGTGACGCGATCTTGTAGTCTTGTTACTGACTAACGCTGACACGTTCTTTGTAGAGGACTAGTCAATTAATAGCCCAACAGCCAATGACATGTACGGTCGGGGGTATCTACAGTTTAACGTGGAATCCGAACCGCGTTTGCATCTAAATTAAAAAATAGTCTAGTTATAAGGATGGTTTTTGCGGATGAATGGTATTCAATTGTGCGAACGTTAATCCACATCAGATATCACATCCACTGACCATCTCTCATCACTATCCACAATTCGTGACCTCCAAATAGCTGGATAACAGGGCACGCCACCATCCCAGTGTAGAAAAGCGATTGTATTCTGACTAAAATATAATCAAATACCAACTAAGCCATAACGAAAAATAAAGCATAACTTTACTTAAGTAAAAATCACTCACAATCTACCTTAAAATCAATCAGGGTGCGTCGGTGATATATATTTTACATAAAACATTGTTTTGACATGGATATGTCTTAGCTCTGGGGGGTGTTAGTGATTTTTAAGATGGAAAACATGTAACAGGTATCCATAGAAACTACTAGGGCTATTGTATTGAATTTTTAATATAAAAGAATTAGAACAGCTGTTTAGATGAATTGAAAACATTCCCTTTTCTTTGTGGCTTCGATAGGACTCTATGTAAATTCTCAGTACAGTTAACTTACTTTTCATCATAGGCTTAGTGTCATTTTCAACGAAACTATATCTTTAGTATCCATAATATTCATCCACCTACATTAGTATTAAACACGGAATTTTGTTTCCAGAAGTTTCAATCTCTACATTCACTTACACATATTGGTACAGCATGCACCTTCCACTCAAGACTTTATATAATACACTATAGGTATCAATCAATCAGTTTTAAACCATCAAAACTTATAAAATGTTTATAATTAGTAACATTTTGTTTACGTTAATTATAATAACATTTTAAAATAGTGTAAATTAAACTAGAAAATAATAACTATAAAAATGAAATTCTTATTAAAATCGTTAATCGTTCGGATTTTGAGAAATTAGTTTTTATTTACATTTTTAACTGTTTTCAAAAGTAAAATACACTTAAAGATTAAAAAAACTCGAGAAACGAAAAATAGTCTGGAAGTATAATTAAAGTACACATGTGTACAGAATTCCATAAAAATCGATTGACCAGTGTGGTCTCGATAACCATTTATCGAATTCAGGGAGCCTTAAAACACATATTTCCACTCTCAACTCAATTTCGAAAATAATAATTTTTCCATTTTCTATGTAAAAGGGAGAAGGTAGAAATTTTGCTTCGGAAATAAAATCGCGGTAGATATGATAACTGCCGCAAACACGTACATCTCTCAACAGCTGAAAGCTTCTCCACTGCTCACTCGACTTTGTCTCATTGAAGCATTACTAAGGGGTTAATTACTCTTTGTCTTCCCAGAGCTGGAAATGAACAATATAATTTGTAAAGCATGTATTTCTAAAGGGAAGCTTATTTAAATGTCATTAAGTGTAATTCTATCCACGAAAAGTATTGTGATTTTTATTATGACTTACTTGGTTTAGCTTTCCCTTTTACTGTCAGTTCGTAATACTACTAGTTAATTGTTATATTTGTTAACTAGCAGTAAGCCAGTCCTTTGTACGGGTTGTAGGATTCAGTTTGAAGAAGGAAGATCATCATAGCAAAATGTAAACCTGAAACCTTAAACAAATCAATACAAAGAAAATAAATGAATACCCAGCTTTATTATTTAACATTACTTTACAATTAAATAGAAACATTTATACAATTATTATTATTATTTATACGTTAAAATAACTTTTTAATATAGTATGATTTCGAAATGGGTTTAAATGGCCAATATGAACTAATATTGATTCAACAGCTGATTGTTTTTATTTATATTAAACCTTTAAACTACAAAGACAGCTGATTATTACCAGTAGGTTATTCATTGAAAATTGAATCAAAATGCGAGTAATATCGCGTAAAAGTGGGGTTTTAAATGCTCGTTATTTACTTTTCAAGGGGCGGCAGGCGATTTCAAGCCTTTAAAAACCTACTCTATATAAAGAGTATATAAAATAAGTTTCATTATCAGTTCTCCCGTTTTTTTCGGAGAAGACGGCGTAAAATGCCTCCTGGAGCGTCACAGACAAAAATTGAGATAAGACGGGTTTCGGCTTCTCTAACGCACAAAAAGTAAAAATAACCAATAAATGAATAATTCTGAGCTAAGAGTAAACACTGATATACAAATTATAAATACTGCGAGACTATTTAAAAATATGTTCCCAGTTCGTGACTTTGAATCTCGAAAAGTATAAATCGGAAACAAATAAGTTGAATACTGTTTGAAAAATTCCAACGTTTAATTTACACTGATTACAAATTGTCAACGTGAATCCATGCGTTGAATGGCAAACATCAAAGCGATACGCGAATTCATCCCACACACAAGCCAGGATCTCTTGTGTCAGTTATGCTTTTTCAGTTTGAGTTTTTATGAGTTATGCTTTTTCTAGTTTGTGGTACAATGCCGAATTCGACGCGAAAATCACGCTGCGGAGTAATAGGAGACTCAATTTTTGCAAGCTCCGTCACAGAATATTTTATGTCGTATGGTAGCCATCTTATGAATTGATGGTAAAATAAAATTTCTGTCCATTGTTGAGATAACCCTTTCAGCCGATTAAGAGACTACGATAAAAAAACTTGAAAATTTCTTCTTTCTTTTCGAGTCAAGTTTATGTCTGTCCGATTCATACTTTTTGATATACAAATTCATGAATTTGAGTCTATAATTTTTAATAGCCCTCGGTTTGTAAATCAGTTTGTTCATAATAGCTTTTTCAATTCAACGTATTAATCACTGGAAGAAATACTGTTTTGCATCTTAAAGTGAATCGATATCATCCAGTATTTACGATTAGAATGAAACTGGTCTTTGAAGTACATTTACAAACGAAAGTTGATTGAAAATTACTCTCAATGTATCAAGTAGCTTTGCCAATCCAGAGCTTTATTACGTTCTCGGAAAAACAACGGCGGTACAGCTGGTGATTGCCAAACTTTTAATAGGTTTCTTTGAAACGTTATCTTTTTGCCAAAAGTTATTCCATATTTTGTCCAATTTGCATGCCTTTTGTTCAAATTCAAATTTATTTCTCGCATGCGCAATATGCAATATGCTACCGGATTATCCGTGGTCCGTACCTTTTCGTCTTGCATCCTAACCTCAAAACCGTCCTAAACTCAAAACTGCATTTCGTTGATCTCTTACACACTTTTAGGATGTATTTTATCACTCATGTCATTAAAGGGATCTTAAATTATGTGATATAACATTAAAACATAGTTGATAAATTATTTAAATAGTTAATAAGTCAAAAAGTATTTGTAGCCAAGATAGAGTTGCATGTTCAGGTCCGTCACTGCCAACATAATTGAGTTAAGAATAAAAATACTTATTACTATGACTGACCTAAATTTAAAATAAGGAAACTAATAAAACAAATAAAAAACGAAAAATGAATTATGAGCTCAATTAATTAGAATTAAGTTTTTACATTGATTAAAACAACATTTTAGTATAGTATGAATTTAATTTAAAAATCTCAAATTTATTACTTCCCCCCCATATACGACAGTGTAAGGAGAATGTATTGTTTCTGTCAGAACTTGTCAGAGTTTCTAGTGGATATATCCAAGTGCTCTCTGAATCGAAAAAGTGGTTTTTAGAGTGATATCTGTCTTCGTGCCTGTGTTTGTAAGGATTTTCAGAAGCCTATACAGGGTGTTCATTAAAGTCGGGGACAAACTTCGAGAGGTGATAGTACTCATCAAAATAAACAAAAAATTTCCTTTAAACATATTTCGAAAGATCCTGCGTTTAACTGCTAGCCGCCATTTTGTATTTTATACAAAAACCGTTATATATCAATAACTATTTAAGATAAAGAAACCAAACTTTGCACACATATTTATTGGCCAAAGAGAAAAATATTCTCAAATTATCATGAGGTTTGCTTTCATATTCTTAAAATGGCGGCGATTAAAAATCGTTTAATTTAAATAACAAAAAAACCTTTAACTTTATACAATTTTTACAAAATATAAAAAAATATTACAATTTTAATTTTAAATCGAACGGTACTTTGGTGAACGAAATCCGTCCACGGATAAGCGAGAAAACGCAATTTTAGTGTTAGCAAAGACAATTTTATTCTAATATTGATAAATTGATTCTAATATTCTAATTTCTAGTATTGAAATATAAATTGTCGCCACCACGGCGCGGCCGTGGCGAAGAATTTTGAACACTGTTTGATTTGAAATTAAAATTGCAATCTTTTTTATTTCTTGTAAAAATTTTATACATTTAATGGATTTTATGTTATTTAAATTAAAAGATTTTTAACCACCGCCATTTTGAAAATATTTTAATAAACTTAATGATACTTTGAGAATATGACCTCTCATTACTTTCATGAGTACTATCACCTCTCGAAGTTTGTCCCCGACTTTAATGAACATCCTGTATACGAAATTATTGGTTCGAAACTCATGTAGGCAACATATCCACGGTATCTCGGACACGTTCATATGAGTGAAATCTCGTTTGACAATTCTCCAAGAACATGAACACTGAATACTTTGTATAAAATTGTAATAGAAATAAAGCGTTCTCAAAGTCATCTAATTGATACACGTGAGCTAAATTGCTTATCAAAACCTAATCACTACTAAAACTCATAATTTCACTATCATAATTTTACTCTCAACTAAATACAGTTAATCAATTTTCCTTAAGTTCCTCTCCTTTGTCGTTAGTGACGTAATTGCATCAAAGATTTAATAATATAGTAATCGTTCACGAGATTGTTAAGGCTTTTGTAAATAGTTTAATTGAAGTGTCAATATCAGAGATGTCAAAACATAGAAAACGATTTTAATAGGGAAATAACACTTAATTTAACAACAAAATTTTAATTATGTCTATTATTTCATTACACAGATTTAATATATATTTTAACGAAAACTTACGGGTTTAGGTGTTGATATGGATATGTCTACGCACGGAAGGGCTTTACGATTCGTGTCACCTAAAAACTGTAACGTAAGTGACGTCATAAGCTAAAAAAAATATGATTAGAAGAACTGAAAACCCTTTAGACACATCCATTACTTAAGCTTATTCCCAAATGGAAGTTAATACATTTATTAAAAGAGCGTTTATCTGGTTTCTTCTGTAACAGTGTAACTATCTGTGAGCCCGTTGTGTTTACCACGCCGGTCTAAGTTTGGACTTTGACAAATGACAGTCAACTGTTACCAGTAACGATGCTGCGCTTCTTTTGTCCCATCCCTTTACATCAACCCTTCGCCATTGACAAATTAACCCTTCGCCATTGACAAATTACCTTGGCCATCCTACGATTGTGCTACGTCTTGCATCCTAACCTCAAAACCGTCCTAAACTCAAAACTGCATTTCGTTGATCTCTTACACACTTTTAGGATATATTTTATCACTCATGTCATTAAAGGGATCTTAAATTATGTGATATAACATTAAAACATAGTTGATAAATTATTTAAATAGTTAATAAGTCAAAAAGTATTTGTAGCCAAGATAGAGTTGCATGTTCAGGTCCATCACTGCCAACATAATTGAGTTAAGAATAAAAATACTTATTATTAGGTCTGACCTAAATTTAAAATAAGGAAAGTAATAAAACAAATAAAAAACGAAAAATGAATTATGAGCTCAATTAATTAGAATTAAGTTTTTACATTAATTAAAACAACATTTTAGTATAGTATGAATTTAATTTTAAAAAACACCAATTTATTACTTCCCCCCCCATATACGACAGTGTAAGGAGAATGTATTGTTTCTGTCAGAACTTGTCAGAGTTTCTAGTGGATATATCCAAGTGCTCTCTGACTCGAAAAAGTGTTTTTTAGAGTGATATCTGTCTTCGTGCCTGTGTTTGTAAGGATTTTCAGAAGCCTATACAGGGTGTTCATTAAAGTCGGGGACAAACTTCGAGAGGTGATAGTACTCATCAAAATAAACAAAAAATTTCCTTTAAACATATTTCGAAAGATCCTGCGTTTAACTGCTAGCCGCCATTTTGTATTTTATACAAAAACCGTTATATATCAATAACTATTTAAGATAAAGAAACCAAACTTTGCACACATATTTATTGGCCAAAGAGAAAAATATTCTCAAATTATCATGAGGTTTGCTTTCATATTCTTAAAATGGCGGCGATTAAAAATCGTTTAATTTAAATAACAAAAAAACCTTTAACTTTATACAATTTTTACAAAATATAAAAAAATATTACAATTTTAATTTTAAATCGAACGGTACTGTGGTGAACGAAATCGTCCACGGATAAGCGAGAAAACGCAATTTTAGTGTTAGCAAAGACAATTTTGTTCTAATATTGATAAATTGATTCTAATATTCTAATTTCTAGTATTGAAATTTAAATTGTCGCCACCACGGCGCGGCCGTGGTGAAGAATTTTGAACACTGTTTGATTTGAAATTAAAATTGCAATCTTTTTTATTTCTTGTAAAAATTTTATACATTTAATGGATTTTATGTTATTTAAATTAAAAGATTTTTAACCACCGCCATTTTGAAAATATTTTAATAAACTTAATGATACTTTGAGAATATGACCTCTCATTACTTTCATGAGTACTATCACCTCTCGAAGTTTGTCCCCGACTTTAATGAACACCCTGTATACGAAACTATTGGTTCGTTACTCATGTAGGCAACATATCCACGGTATCTCGGACACGTTCATATGAGTGAAATCTCATTTAACAAATCTCGAAGAACATTAACTCCGAATACTTAATATAAAATTGTAATAGAAGTAAAGCGTTCTTAAAGTCATCTAATTGGTACACGTGAGCTAAATTGCTTATCAAAACCTAATCACTACTAAAACTCATAATTTCACTATCATAATTTTACTCTCAACTAAATACAGTTAATAATTTTCCTTAGTTCCTCTCCTTTGTTGTTAGTGACGTAATTCTATCAAAGATTTAATAATATAATAATCGTTCACGAGATTGTTAAGGCTTTTGTAAATAGTTTAATTGAAGTGTCAATATCAGAGATGTCAAAACATAGAAAACGATTTTAATAAGGAAATAACACTTAATTAAGAAAAAAATTTTAATTGTGTCTATTATTTTATTACACAGATTTAATATATATTGTAACGAAAACTTACGGGTTTAGGTGTTGATATGGATATGTCTAAGCACGGGAGGGCTTTACGAATCGCGTCAATCAAAAATGTTAACGTAAGTGACGTCATAAGCTAAAAATATGATTAGAACTGAAAACCCTTTAGACACATCCATTACCTAAGCTTATTCCTAAATGGAAGTAAAGACATTTATTAAAAGAGCGTTTATCTGGTTTCTTCTGTAACAGTGTAACTATCTGTGAGCCCGTTATGTTTACCACGCCGGTCTAAGTTTGGACTTTGACAAATGACAGTCAACTGTTACCAGTAACGATGCTGCGCTTCTTTTGTCCCATCCCTTTACATCAACCCTTCGCCATTGACAAATTACCTTGGCCATCCTACGATTGTGCTATCATATGATCCACCTAAACCATATATTTAAAAAAATCCATTTAAGTTGAAATTTATAGGTTTCATATAATGTTTAAATTCATGATTCTAAATTATAAATTCCAGTTTTTTAAACAACTCTTTTTTATACAAGAAGTCACCGGTCTGATAGACTGAGAGTTAAGGCAGTAAACTTACCCATTCATTGCCCATTTAATTCTTACGGCGAATAGATAAATTTGTATAGCTCACTTAGTTATTGACATAATTTGAATTATGTGTTTCTACTGAGTGTACAGCCTTAATATAAGCAAATAACCGTGTGAAATAATAGTAGTGAGTATGCAGCAAACCTGCATACTCACTACTATTTGATTACTATGTTGGGAATGATACAAGTTCTACGGAACTCGTTCTATACACACGTGCTGCGTGCGATGACGTTTGAATACAAATGCCGAATGGAAAATTTGTAGGAAAACTTTGATAACACTCATTACAAAGAGAATGAAATAAAAAAAGAGTTTGAACAAAATCAATCAATTTACATTGAATAAATGGGCGTAATCTTATTAATTTCAATTCACAAAGTAAAACTAAACACATAATTACATAACATTTATAAGTGAAGTCGGTTATGTCATTAGAAAATTATTACTTTGCAATCGCATTGTTATATTATAGACATAAACGAAACAGCTGCTTTCTGGTTCACCTGCCACAGAGTAAGAAAGGATTCGGAGACTTGATTTACGATGTTTATTTCCAATGACAAACTGTTTAACTATTATCATTTTAGTCAAACTATATACAGTTGTCATTTACATCTCAGGAAGAAAAATACCTAAGTTAAAGAAATTGATTCAGTCTGACGGAGATGTCTGTCGTAAGATCTAATCCTAATCCAACCCCGATAATTCCTTCTGGCAACGTCAACAGCCATGTCGATCTTTGATTTCTGACATTATTTTATTTCAATAGACCCCAAGACAAATATAATGAGATCAACCGATAACAACTAAGGGTCCGGTGTTTCCTTTTCTTCCACCCACATTATGGCTTAAACGTAAAACTAATATATGTGTGTAAGTTGCTTTAAACATGACGACTTTTAAAATTGGTCCTATTGAGACCAAATTTGACAGAGATGAGCAATTCTACATATTTGCATGAGTTCATAAACCAGGCAAACCAGTCTATCCGAAGGGGGTTTAGAGGGTGTTTTGTACCCCCAACAATGGGGGTTTCATGTATAATTAACTAAAAAAATATTTTTATTAGTACCATTTAAACTAATCTAAAGTACACTATCTATTATTACACAGTACATTCTCTTTCGTAGCTCCAATGTCAATACTATTGAGGAAAGACTTCATATAGCTAGGTTCTAATCACGTATTCTGAAAATATAAATATTTCGTTCCTCGTGGTATCAAAAACTAGTTCAATCCTTACGGAAAATATGCAAATTGTCATAAATACCTGTTTTGAAATGTTGTGATAAAACGTAGCACAGCTCTATTTAGTTATTTTCCACTACTGCATATTGTAAAAGAAAATTATTTTGTTTCTCGTGCAAAAAATGTAATTACCATTTTGTCATGTTATTATTATGAGGAATGAGTAATGAGCAAATTGATATTTTTTGTTATTTGAAATAATGTAATAAAAACTTGGTGAATACCTTCACCTAGTCAATGTCTACTGTAAATATTAGGTTTTATATTTCTCATGGCAGCAACCCTACTTACTAATTTATTGCGAGAAAAATTATGACACTGATTTTAATTTATTTTTAAATGTAATAAATGTATGTGAATTAAAAAATGTAATGTATGTATTTGTTTCCTCACAGGTAGTCCATCGTATTATTCTAATATTTTTGTGAATGCCCAGATACACTGAAACACAGACAAAACATAAACGAAATGTTAGCCTGGAGAAATCTGAGGATGTATTCAATGTTACGATGTTATTTACACCGTATGTCACGTTATTTACACTTGGTGGTTTGTATGGAATGTTTATTCTCTCAATATTTATTTAACTTGTTTATTACTGCATGCTACTGAAACCATTTTTTCATGTTTACTCAATTGGGTAAATATAAAACCATGTTCGTTGTTTTAACGGCATAGAATTACCAATGCAGCAAAAAAAAAAATTAAATTTCCCCCTTTGGGCTACTCCTATTGAACTTTTGGTATCATAAAATCACCCCCGTCGCAGCAGACATGCGTACTCAGCGAATTACCAAATCAATAATATGACAATAATAGTACAAGTACGTGACAAGATTAATCAATCAATACCTGTTGATATGTTAGAGTATCTACCTAATCTTCATAACATTAATATGGGAAAGAGTATGCAGGTTTGCTGCTTTGAGGAACAGTAAACGTTTTTCACCATAAACTATTTTATTCTGACCATATACTAAGTTTTATCATTATCTGGACATAAATAAAGGAGTTTGCCTATTCTCTATAAGATTAAAATGGGAAAGATTTGCTGCTTACAGCAGTAAACCTGCATACTCTTTCCTGTCGACATTTTAAACTTTTATTGGGAAAGATCCAAACCTTAGTCTGATAACTATTAAACGTTGACCTGTTGTTATAAATCTCTATTAATTGAGGAAATAACAACTTGGTCCAGATTTGACCCTTACGGGATTCGATCAGGTGACCTTTAGTTTTGAAGGAAGATGCTATAACCTCTCACACACCCAACCAATTAATACCTTTACACTTTGTCACCACTCATTATGTTTTATAGGTCACACAAATAGATCAGTCGTCTTATGTCAGGTAGCTATGGTAAAAATTAAACCAACCTCTCAATAAGATTATGAAAGAGATAGCATTTGCACGTGACGGTTCCTGAGTTATTTGAAACCAAGTTAACAAGATTGGGGAATTCACGAGTATGTGACCTCATAATGTTCCCCGCGTGTTTCGATAAACACGTGGAACATCTCTCAACCTATTTTTGAATCGAATTACTTACATAAAACATAGCAATAATATTATTGGAATTTAATAAAAGAAATCTATGTAAAAGGTAGTGTTGTTCACAGAGCAATAGTAGTGAAACATTTTGTCTATATTGCTGAAAAACGGAATAGACTTTTTATTTAACCATAAGGTTTTATTACTTGGAAATGTATTATCTTGTAAATGACGGTTGATGATAATGACGACGGTTTAAAAATTCCTAAATAAACAAACAAGTTTAAATTAATATCAAGTTTATAAAATACTAGCCAAAGTACCCGTTCTTCGCACGGGCTAAAAAGGCTGAAAGGTGTAGGCTCTACTGATACATTTAAGTTATTGTTAATTAATTCTTCATTGTTTACAAAATGACAAAACAGGAGTGTCTACAACATTTCAAAGTAACGTCTGTTAAATATTGGGAGAGGATAAGGATTAATGTAATAGAGACAGTCGTCGGAAAAAAACTTAAAATCTACCATTCCACTATTTCAAATAATTCACTAATTTCGATCCAGCAGTTTATCTGAAAAATCAACTTTATTTCTTCTTCTTCCCGAACTGCCAAAATATAGTGCAAACGGATGTTGTCATTAGAAAATGTAAACATTGAAACCTAGGACGGTCACGGCAGCTTTTTCTTCTTCTTCTCCTTCTTCTCGAACTGTCAAATTTTAGTATTCACAGCTGTTGACATTCAAGTAATTTTATGTTTTCATTCTCTAAAAATGTAAACATTGAAACTTAGGACGTTCACAGGGCGTAGCCTGAGAGGATTTTAAGGAAATGAGTATGCCTATGTGTTGCATGAGTTTAAGATCTACCTTTGCCTAAAATTTCAAACCGGTCGGTTCAGTATTTTTGGCATTTACTTGCCACAACAAACCCACAAACATACAGAAACCACCTCTTCTTTATAATATTAATAGATTATATTAGTAAAGGTCTGGATCTTTTTTCTGTAACTAAATGTCGATGAAAGGTAATCAATAACAATTTAATATTTTTTTATGGCATAAGCCACACACAATATGTTTTTGAACTTGATTTTATTTATTATTTTATATATTTTTTTTTTTAGTTATTTTATTTTATGTAAAAAAATATAAACGTTAAAAAAAAAAATAAAAATTGAATATGTTTTTTTTTTTTTGAAGATTAATAGAAAAAAACTTATTTTATATTTTTATTCAATTTTAAATAAATTATATTAAGTCATACGTATGTTTGAAATTGTGTTTGATGTATTAGTTTATTGTATTTATTTATTGACGATTTATATTTTAGTCTATGCATGTAACAAAGTAATAACCACGTTTATAGAAGAAAAGTAAATTAATGTAAATACACTTTTTAAATATTGTGTTTGACAGTTAATAGAGAAAGAACAATATGTTGTAGGATGGTTTATTTATATTCGATTCACTTATGTAATTTGTTTTTGTTTAGTCCCTCTACCGTGTGTTCTCTAGTAATCTTTATATTAAAATTCAAAGAAAAATTAAATAAATGGTCTTAGTGGACTTACATATCCTCTCCCTTGATTAAATTAAAAAACATATTATTTAATTTTTATTTTAGTGCAATTTAAAAACTTATCGTTTAAAAAAGTTAACATACTTTGCTTGTGTTTTTGATTACATAACATGTATTCCGTCTCTTTAAATAACCTTAAGGCACCATAATTTCTTTTTTAGGTATTATGAATCTAAATAAGTAACGAGGATTAGTAAATAAATTTAAAAATAATTGATTTTATCAATTATGACGTGATTGAATGATGCAAACGGTGTGAAAACCACACTATATTTTACTTTCATTACTCACCAGTGATACTAATTTAGAAGTTTTAGTCGCAAATATTCGACCTCATATTGATGACCCGAAAGTGAGAAATTTCTTGCCTTGTGAAATAGCGTTTTAATATACACCGTTCCCAAAATACCAAGACGCTTCGCACGCTTTCCTCGAGATGTTAAATTACATTCTTCAATTCACTTTCATATTGCATGTGAACAACATTTAATTATCAAAGTATTGAATCACAGTAGTGTATGTGAGGGATAAACCTTGGACTGACGTATACATTTTTACGAAACAGTATGAGTTCTTTCAGTTATAAATCTGAATTTTTATAGATGTACTCTAATAAAATGCAAAATATTGCAACCAACTTAAATTTTATCGAAGATAAATATAGAATAGACAGTCATTAAAACAAAACCATTTTTCAAATAAAAGCCTCTTTGGAACAATTTAAACATATAGCTCTGTGCAACAGCAAAAAACGTAATCTACACAAAATAAATTCCAGTATCTGTGGCTTATATACCTGCAATAGAATACAAGACAACGAAGTACAGATAAAATTCCAGTTAAGACCACTTGAGACTGGATCTTCAGCTTTACCTGCAATAGAACCTTACACGACTTACAAACACAATTTGTCTATGCAGTAGTCTACACGAACCCACTCATTCAGGAACTATCAGGACAACATCACGACTCAGACTCAGATCAAGTACTTACTAAACTGATTTATATCATTCCATGGGTTTGAACTAATCAGCCACAAATTCATCTCATCAATAGCATAATACTAGACCTAATATTATTTTAAAACTCGATTCAGTTAATCAATTTTGAAATAGATTAAGCACATTTACAGAGGCAAACATAGATGAAGCAACTGCCTCAAGTTGGTTGGACATTATAACGTCGATAGCTACGTAGGATTCCAACGCTTTTCGTGATGACGTAGGTTTTTAATACAGAAGACTAGTTTGTATTTAAATTCCAAATATCACGACAATAAACTTTGGTTTTTGAGGTTAAATATCATAGAAGCTAAATCTAGAGGTCACTCATCTACTGACATGAATCTCTTTCCACTGGTTCAGAACCAGTGTTTCAATTTATGAGCGATGATTGGTGGATGTAATACGTATTCCCTGGTGTGGATTAACGTCCGCACTATTGTGTACTATCGTTCGCAAAGACCTATATAGACTCGTTGTAGTTCAAAACTGGTTTAAATTCCACGTTAAACTCTAGGACTTTAGATGTCATTGACTGTTGGGCTATTGATTAACTGCCCTATCTAAAGAACATGTCAGCCTTAGTCAGCAACAATACTACAAGACTGCGCCACAATTATCTTTCTCTAATTTTTCATTTATACTTGGTTGGCTTAAAATGCTTACCTGGATAGGAAGGCATTTTAAGTTACCACGATGGTATAATCAATTAGTTCGATTTCTTTAAATGAAAAACAATTACAGCTACATTACTATAATTTATATCATACTAATTCTTATGAAATTGAAAAGTGAATCAATAAAATTGCATTACAGTAGTATTTTCTAGTTTTATTTTTATATGTGGGATATATTAATATGAATACTAAAATAGTGTACAGTATAACAGCATTTGCAATTTTATATATAAATTTTTGTGTGTATGGGATCATTTAATAAATAATGACTGGGACGGTGGCGTCGTCCTGTAATCCAGCAACTTAAAAGTCAAGAATTGTGGATAGTTGAAAGCGATGAACGGTGGGTGTAGTGTTCTCTTGTGTGGATTAACGTCCGCAGTAATGAATACTGCGTTCATCCGCATAATTAGATCAATTCATAAGTCAGAGGCCGTGGTTCGGATTCCATGTTAACTGTAGGCCCTTAGTTTCCATCGGCTGTTGGGCTATTGATTAAAAGTCCTGTGTAAGGAATATGTCAGCCTTAGTCAGTAACAAGACTACAAGATCGAGCCACAATCATCTTACATTCAATCCTCATTCATACTTGACTTAAAATACACCTTGTGGTATGGTCGCCATTTCAATAATGCAACCTAATTTACCGTGTTTTTATTTTGTGGTATTTGGAACACGGTATCTTATCACAACCTACAGAAAACGTCCTTAAGGTGCACGTCAACTGAGGCTTCTGCCTCTGGAAGGAAATACGGTAATCCCATTGTAGCTCCTTTACGTATGCCTCTAGTGTGAATTTGATGATAAGAATGAAACAGGAAAGACGATCAAAGTCGAGGAATATGCCCCTACACTGGAGTCTTGGGTCTCCAGCTACGTATCGAGTCAAAACTACTCTAACTTACTACGTCACTAAACTCCCTCGGTGGGAAACGAATTACGTTTACTTCGAATACAACTATATAACTGTCTCAGATAGAGAAAATATTTTTTAAAGCAACCTGTTCAGGCGTCAAGAGTAACATAGACCACCGACAATCCTATTGGGGGATTATTTTTAACACATCTAAATTATCTTTACCTCGCTGTACCAACATATTATTCAAGGTATCATGGATTTGGAGTCTCATCAGTTTTATGCTATTTTGACTGTGGCGGATTTTTTAACTATGTGAGAACTTTACCCAATAGTTAGTAAAATAAGAAACTCCTGCCGTAAAATGTAAAATATAGTTTATATAAATAAATTGACACGAACTATTACTTATCTGGACTATAGTTAAATTTAAAAATTTACTTTTTTGTGTGTGATTTTGTAAACTGAATAGAAAACTATTACCCGATTTATCTATGAAATACGTTGTTGATTATTTTAAACACTCAAAGCTCGTTCATTGATGAGGTCTAACCGGAAATGAACCAGACCGGGTATTTGTTGCGACAGGTGTCCAGGGTTACGCCTACCGAGGGGGGGGGACAAGTGGTTCGTGTCCGTGCGGTGAGAGTGCGGTTACGTCATAACCACAGTCCACAGTACCACAGCGGCAGCCGCGGCAGACACTGAGGTTGAGAGTTTTCATTGTTGGATATCACTGTTCTGAGGTATTGTGACTGATATCAAATAATGCCGTAGTTCCTACAAACGATCAATACGTTTATAAGTTTACGTCAAACATTTGTCTCAGTAAATTTGAACTTCCTTCTACTGCTGATGATTCTTTGGTTATTACCATATTTACGTCAAACATTTGTCTCAGTAAATTTGAACTTCCTTCTACTGCTGATGATTCTTTGGTTATTACCATAGTCTTTGTACAAAAGAAGTTTGAGAGGTATTGTGACTGATCTCTATATATAAAATTGAATGTATGTCTGTATGTATGTATGTCCTTTATGCGTTGCCAAACTACTCATCCGATCGCTTGAAATTTAGGAAGTTGCTCTATATGTGTCCGGGAAGGTTTTAGTGAAAAAATATTTTCGAAAAACCAATAAGTTTCCATTTTATGGCGTTTTAAATTTCTAATGTTAACCTTATGGAGAGTAAGTTTGTTTACAAATTGTCTACAATGAAAACATTTGATTTCTTAGCTACAGCTGATTGGTTTACTTTCCATTAGCAATACCGTATGCTTTACTATCCAATGCCATCTGAATCATACATTAATGTTAAACTATGATGTAAATGTGTACTGTAAAAAATGAACAGCTTTATTCACCACGTTAATAGTTAACGGTTTTGGGGGATTATGTATTTATATTTTTATTTTCTGTCTGATTAAAGTCACGTGTTTATATGATAATTACAATGTTTATATTATTACGTTTATTATAATAATCAGCCCTAAAACCCCCCCTAAAACACGTAAAATGAAATTTTTTCAAAAACTGCTCTAACAATTTCGCTGAAATTGATGTGATTCATAGTCATATAACACCGCTCGCATTTCTCAAGATATCGGAGTTTCAAAGTATTGGGCTGTTATAGGTAAAACAATTATTTTTAATTTTTTGTAAAAAATTGAGACAAAGTATAATTTGACCACCACTATTGAAACCAGCTTAAAAAACTAAACAGATTCTCATCTATTTCTATGTACTGTATAAATAAAATTAGAGTTTTGTCTGTACATTGCTCAGAGTTATTAAATTTGATTGATTGGAGTTAATGTTTAACACATGTTTACGTCTAGTCCCTATATATTTCGCCGATAAACGATCAGTCACCACGATATAATAATACTATATTCATTTATATTGTTGACCTATATTGTTATAACAATAATTATATACGGTTTTTTAATAGTTCTGAACTTACGAATCCATATCATCTTATTTCCTTAATTCTTATATACGTGTATTCCAAAAACCAACTCAAAAATGCTTGGTAATACTTGGTGGGTTCTCCCATAAGGTTTTAACAAGTAATTTAACTTTGTTTCTCTTGATATGATTTTTAGAATTTGGATGGCTATACCTGAAACAATAAAATGTTAAATAATATTGAGATAAAATTGAAAGAATATTATAGTTTTATATGACTAGTTTTTAAATTTATTTAAGGGATAAAGTATGTGTCAGTCCACTGATACCATTTATTTGTGAAATACACCCAACCATACAACCTCGTCCACCTCGCACGGACCAACGTCAACGTTTTCACAGACTAGTTAATATCCATTGCTTCATCCTATAACCAATTAATGGCAAATATGAATAACGATCAAATGTTTGTTTGTTGCCTTCAGAGCATAACATGCACTTACGGAAACAGGAAATTGCTTCGATAATATATGAATAAGCAAATCTTTGTTGTTAGAAGTATGAGAAACGTCGGGTACAAAAGCCCTTTATTAGTTTCATTTCCGTATCTTTACAAGAATGTGATGTTTGCTAGCATCCATGTTATTGAGTAGGATATTCTTTCTTCCCTGAATTATGTTGCAAGTGAAAAATACCCCCGTCGCAGCAGACCTGCATACTCAGCGAATTTCCAAATCAATAACATAATGATAATAATAATAATATATGATTAGTTTGAGTATTATTTGCCTAATCTCCATAATTAACATGAGAAAGAGTATGCAGGCTTTCTGCTGTGAGGAACGCTGAAAGTAGGTGTTTCTAGCGTAAACAATAAAATTTTTTAGCATTTATATCAACTTTCATCAACATCTGTCCATAAATAAAGGAGTTTGCCTATTCACCATAAGATTAATATGGGAAAAGAGTATGCTGGTTTGCTGCCATGATAAACACATAAACTATGATTTTTAAGAATAAATGGATAGACCTTAACCACATGAAGCTAAATATCAAGTTTTATCCAAAAATATTGATTAATATGGGAAATATTAATTTTTCCCTATCCTCCATAAGATTAACATTGGAGCCCCACAATACAACATACTGTGTTTAGATTTTTTAATATCTCGGTAACCGTTGGAGATAGAGAAAAACTTTAAGGAACTTAATTGTGCAGTTTTTTAAGCTGATTCCAATGGTGAAATATAAAATTAGAAATTTTTAAAAATTACATGTGAAAAACGCAAAAAAACCCCATTTTGGGGTACAAAACCCCCCCCCCAAACTACCCGTTCCCATTGACCGATATGTCTGGTTTACGAACTCGTCCGAGCATTTGTAGGAATACACGTCTCTACCAAATTTGGTCTCGATCGGACCATTTTTACGAGAGTTATCGTGTTCACAGACATATATATATAAATTTTAACGACTATTGTTTTTGGACTCTGGGCACCTAAAGAAGAAAAGATAACATGGTCCCGGGCTTAAGTCTCGCCATGAGACCTACGGTAATAGCTTCTTCCCTATGGGAAATTCGCTAACTGAGCGAACTGAATGGAGGTGTCCGGATGATCATCCGAACTCAAAAATTGTTTATAATTAAATATCCTAATCAATTATTCCAAAAAAGCCTATACATGTAGGAATATAACGAGCGAATATTTTACATTTAATATAACCATACTTCATATCATAAAAAGAGTTTAGACAGTGGTGTGTCCTGTATCCCAGCTACTTGAAGGTCTGGAGATGTGACATTCTCTAGTGTGGATTAACGTCTCTCGGATGTCATTGGGTGTTGGGTTCAATTAACAGTTCTATCTAAGGAACATTATATTTTTAATTTTAACTAAAATTGTGACCTCCTTAGGTATATATTATAAGCCGAGTATAAATGAAAAATGAGTGATGAATGATTGTGGTACGGTCTTGTAGTCTTATTATTGACAAAGGCTGACTTGATCCTCAGACAGCAGTAGATTGCAACTAAGGGGCCTAAAGTTTTACGTGGGATCCGAAGCAGTCTTCATTTTGAATTACCAACTAGGATTAATATGATGATGATATTTTCAGCCTTAACAAGAGATAAAACAAATATGTTTTAATATGGCATTACTTATTTACTTATATAAACTGTACCTTCACAGTTTGTAAATAATATTGTATTGTAAATTAAAAACTAATATAACAAAAATAACTATGAATCTTAATATGCCTTTAAGAAGTTTTGTATCAATTTGTTTAAGCTTTTCAAGAAAAATTGACTGTTTAGTTAGTTGACGTTCGTATAATCGATTTTCGACGTAAAAATATGAATAGGAAATCTCATTAGACTTAAGATTGGATTGTATTACGAAAATCTTACCAACAAACCTGGACTAACAGCATTTTAGCAATGGCAAATTAAACTTTGTGAGATAGCTAATTATTTTGTTTTAACAACACATTAGTCGGATGTCATTGGGTGTTGGGTTCAATTAACAGTTCTATCTAAGGAACATTATATTTATAATTTTAACTAAAATTGTGACCTCCTTAGGTAGATATTTTAAGCCGAGTATAAATGAAAAATGAGTGATGGATGATTGTGGTACGGTCTTGTAGTCTTATTATTGACAAAGGCTGACTTGTTCCTCAGACAGCAGTAGATTGCAACTAAGGGGCCTAAAGTTTTACGTGGGATCCAAAGCAGTCTTCATTTTGAATTACCAACTAGGATTAATATGATGATGATATTTTCAGCCTTAACAAGAGATAAAACAAATATGTTTTAATATGGCATTACTTATTTACTTATATAAACTGTACCATCACAGTTTGGAAATAATATTGTATTGTAAACTAAAAACTAATATAACAAAAATAACTATGAATCTTAATATGCCTTTAAGAAGTTTTGTATCAATTTGTTTAAGCTTTCGGATAATCGATTTTCGACGTAAAAATATGAATAGGAAATCTCATTAAACTTAAGATTGGATTGTATTAACGAAAATCTTACCAACAAGCCTAGACTAACAGCATTTTAGCAATGACAAATTAAACTTTGTGAGATAGCTAATTATTTTGTTTTAACAACACATTAGTTGGTTTAAAGTTTACAAAACCCTTCCCAAACCCGTTACAGAAAGGTAGTCTCACACAGGGACAAAGGACAGCCAGAAAAGATTAGTTCCAGTTCGCATTTTCTGTGGTATAAAATGTAAGAATAACGAAACATATTATAATACTAAGGAATGCATCTAGACAAAACTCAAATTTTATAATTTACTCGTATATATTTTTCAATTATGTAATAGTCAGCAATCGTGTAGAAGGCGACTTTGAATAAAATATAGTAATCGATGATGACGGCATCCGATATCCTTGATCATCCGGTATGCATTGTTTATGTAAGTGTCAATCGTTGCTTTATCGAATGACTATAATGACCGTGGCATTCGTAATCCTTTATGAAAATATTCTTCCATTATAAACAACCAGAGGTTGCGTTATAGTTAGAAATGACTCGATCGTGCGAATACAAATTCTGATTCCTCAAATAATTTCTGGAAATGTTTTTATACACACTGCAATATTACACTGCAACTAACATTGTGTAAATAATTATTTCATGACTAATGGCATTTCAATCTGAAATTATTTCCTAAATACGATACTTAATTAACAGTATTATTGTGTTAGTAGTAGGCTATGTATTGATTCTGCGTACGATTTACGATTCTTTATACAAACTGATTTTGTGAGTGACACCATTAATGGAAAAGTATGTTTAAAATTATAAGATAAGTTTATTTCAAAATTATTTTACAATGTTTAGGTTTAAGACAAATTTATAATATCTGTCTCACACGAGAGCGTTGTTCCATTAAAACGAATCTACCTTTCTACGAATCTACCTTTCTACCTTGCCTGGAGAAATGAAGAGGTAAAATATAGTTTAAATTTAAATCTAAATTACGAGGAGAGCCTGGAACGCGAACAGCTCCTAAGGGAGGACAATTTTGCACATTGTTGTCGTGTTTCTCAAGTATGTTGATCAAACGTTTCATAAAATATTAGTGACAGCTGAGTGATGTTTTTATATTGTACTTAGCTTCTCCATTTCGCTTTATTTTTCCTTTAGATTAGATTATATTATTGAAATGGCGACCATACCACAAGGTAGGTATTTTAAACCAAGTATAATTGTGGCGTGATCTTGAAGTCTTGTTACTGACTAATGTTCCTTAGACAGTACTCTTAATTAATAGCCCAACAGCCAGTTTAACGTGGAATCCGAACCACGGCCGCTGAATTACGAATTGGTCTAATTATGAGGATGGTCTTTGCGGATTAACGTAGTTTTCAATAGTGCGGACGTTAATCCACACAAGAGAACACTACATCCACCGACCATCGCTCACAACTATCCACAATTCGTGACCTCCAAGTAGCTGGATTACAGGATGACGCCACCATCCCAATCAATTTTGATTTAGACATGTGATTTACAAGGTTGAATGAGGTCTATAGGTTTAGGTTTGTTGAATCAACATTTGATTTATGAGCGCGGGCTTCAATATGGCTCAATCTGTCAAATTCAATCGAGTCTTTCATTCTGTTGTTCATACTTCTTCATAGATATCAAATTAAGTACAGTATATTTAAATATACTGAACTAAAATTAAAATCTATAATGATACGTAAACAGATACGATCAGAAAGTTTAACCATTTTTACCATCCACAATCCACCATTTCAATCCTGTACACATTTCAGGTAGCGAATAATTATATATAAATAAAACAATTGTCTGTTCATTGCTCAGAGTTATTAATTTCTTAATTTTTTTACGTTTCGTCCGTTTGAGAAGCCGAAACAAGTCTTATCTCAATTTGTGTCTGTATGTCTTTGACGTTCCAGGGGGCATTTTACGCCGTCTTCTCCGAAAAAAAGGCAAAGCTGATAACAATGAAACTTATTTCATACATTCTCTACATTCCAGAGAAGGTTTCAAAGCTTGAAATTGTTCGTCGCCCCTTGAAAAGTAAATCACGAGCATTTAAAAACCCACTTTGACGCGGTATGTTTCAAGTAATGCTACATAATAAAGCAGGGTATTGATTTATTTTCTTTGAACTGAATTCTTTAGGATTTCAGGTTTACATATTGGTATGATAATCTTTTATCTATGAACTGAATCCTACAACCCGTATAAAGGACGGACTTAATGCTACTTTAAACATAAAAATATAAAATTGAGAAGATTTTCTTAGTTGACATTGATATCTCTTAGCTCTGGGCGGAAGTATTGGCGATCCGTCAGACCTAAATGTACAATGGTTGTGACGTCATACGATTAAAGATTTAAAAATTCATTATTATATTTTGTAGAAATATTTTAGTACATAACCATCCTCCTCCTGGGTTTTGCCTAACCTGTTTAAGTGTGTTTATTTGGGAGATGGGATCTTACACTGCATACCAAGTTTCGTGGAAAACTGTTGATAAATAAAGAAGAAATTATTTTATTAATATTCTCCATAAGAATAACATTGGGCGCTCTTAGACAACTCGTGGAAATGCGATCACCACGGACGAAAAAACATTTAACTTTTCTCTGGAACCGTTAGAGAGTTCTAAGAGAGAGTCTGAGACTAATGATAAAAATTGTTTGGTTTTAAGCTCTTTTTTTAATGGGGACGGCCAGATTATATTTTATAGTTATTATTTGCTAAAAAAGTTTATATAATTTTGTTAATTTAAAAGCTCATAGCTTGATTCATATGTTTTACAGACATCCGGGTGGCGTCACATTATTTGGGACCTTAACAAATACTATAAACCATATTTATATGTTTTTTCATTATATATTTTAATGGAAATTATTTGAGCGGATTTTGGGAAATATGTATTTTTTAACGGTTATTAGGAATTAGTTACCCTTAAAATATTAAATAGGGGACTGGAGATGTGACCAAAGTGCTCTTGTGTACAAAATTTCGTAAAAATTGGACAATCAATGAAGTCTCGAGGTTTGTACACAGACATCAGTCGGAAAACTATTTTTTCTTCATGCATCCTCAAAACGGATATATCCACTCTAAACTCAAATTCGAAAGCTTTGGCGAAAAAATACTTCAATGATTCAAACTGAACCAATATGTCTTAATTTTAAACTTCGTGTTTGGAGCTATGCAAATTTTTTAGCAAAGCTTTTAAACATTGCTCTTACGGGATCAAAAATGGAAGATGGTGGATACACGTCAAGTTCAATAATAAAGATTTTCAATGTTATTAGTTAAATTAATTCTAATCTTACAACTTACGAGCTAAATTTACTATCGATACTTTTGTGTTGAATCCGTCATTAAAAGTGTAAATAATAATTACGCTGATGTGGGATACAGAATATAGCTTCTGTTTTTTTTTCATAAAGATTTTCTATAATTTAAAACTTGTCGATGCACGTAGACGTCAGAATCAGATTAATTTAAAATTCAAATGAAGTATTAGTTGAGTTTTGACACAGCGAATAAAATAAACAGAGCTGATTTTCAATGTGGCAAATATTGAGAGTTAACGATGGCGTGTGGTTTATATGTTGGACAAATTTAACCGGATACATTTAATCAAATGTATATCAATTAATTACATCTATTTATTCAATATTTTTTTGTATTTAAACTTTCTCGTTGAGCGCTTGAGTCACACACGATTGTAAGAACGACGTCTCTAGTAATTCTTTCTCTGTGCTATCAAGATTGTTGGTATTACAATCGTGTTATCTTCTCGTTTATTGTTGGATATTCACGATTTCAGAAGTCTAGGAGGGAGATGCCTTCTTTCTGGAGAGTCTTTGAAGATGAACTGAGTTTGGTAGTCGTGGTTTGAATTTGTTTCGAAGTCATCTAATTAATCTTAACATCTAGGACTAAACGTATCTGACCAGAGTCTTAAATTGGTTTGGAATTTTTAACTTTTCCTCCAGTTGGTCGATTATCTACATCATACGTTTCTCTTTTTCGCAAATCGAACTCGATACCGTAGAGGAGTGGTTCCCAAATGTTTTTTTACCCGCGACCCACCACAACCTAAACATTATTTAAGTTACTTCCAAACACCAGGTAATCCCCTTCAATGCTTGATAAAACTAAAATTTTGTGATGATTTTTAAATGTTTACTTTGATTTCAACCATATATATTCATAATTAAATTTGACCGATAGTAAACTAAAATACCCCCGTCGCAGCAGACCTGCGTACTCAGCGAATTTCCAAATCAATAATATAAAAATAATATATGACAAGTTTTAAAAAAATCTGTCCATAAACATGAGAATTATTTGCCTATTCTCCATAAGATTAACAAGGCAAAGAGTGTGCAGGTTTGCTGCTGTGAGGAACACTGAAATTAGGTTTTTCTACCATAAATAATTTTTATCTTAACATTTATACCAACTTTCATTAACATCTGTCCATAAATAAAGGAGTTTGCCTATTCCCTATATAATTATTATGGGAAAAGAGTATGCAGGTTTGCTGCCATGATGAACACATAACTATGATTTTTAAGCGTAAATGGATAGATCTTAACCACATGAAGCTAAATATCAAGTTTTATCCAAAAATATTCATTAATATGGGAAATATTAATTTTTCCCTATCCTCCATAAGATTAACATTGGAGCCCCACAATACAATGTACTGTGTTTAGATTTTTTAATATCTCGGTAACCATTGGAGATAGAGAAAAACTTTAAGGAACTTAATTGTGTAGTTTTTTAAGCTGATTCTAATGGTGAAATATAAAATTAGAAATTTTTAAAAACTACATGTGAAAAACGCAAAAAACCCCATTTTGGGGTACAAAACCCCCCCAAACTACCCGTTCCCATTGACCGATATGTCTGGTTTACGAACTCGTCCGAGCATTTGTAGGAATACACGTCTCTACCAAATTTGGTCTCGATCGGACCTTTTTTACGAGAGTTATCGTGTTCACAGACACATATATATATATATATATATGTACATATATATACATATATATACTTATATATATATATAAAAATTTTAACGACTATTGTTTTTGGTCTCTGGGCACCTAAAGAAGAAAAAATAACATGGTCCCGGGCTTAAGTCTCACCATGAGACCTACGGTAATAGCTTCTTCCCTATGGGAAATTCGCTAAAATGATTGTATGTGACGAAAAAAATAACAGTAAAAAACTAACAATTTATTTAATCTTAACCAGGAAACATAACAAATAAATGAAATATCATTTGGCCTACTGGAATGTTGATTATATAAAAAGTACATTACTATAATAAAAGTTATGCACGTCCTCAACTAGAGATTCAATGATTTTTGAATGAGGACACAGTATCAAGTCAACTAATTTATGTGTTTGTTTTTAAAAAAATGTTGATAACTGCTTACATATGTGGTACTTCACTATCAAAAATTCATTGAAACGCTAGACAATAGTAATTGGATGAATAACATTTTACGTAAATCTTTTACTACTCTTTTTTATTTTAAAAAAACACCAATGAACAGATGAAAATGACTGCTTAGGATATTCTAAACACTATCAAAAACATCATTGTCACGCTAGTAAAATCAGAATCACCTTAAAAATACACAATTTAGTTCCTTAAAGTTGTTCTCTATCTCCAACGTTTACCGAGTTATTAAAAAATATAAACACAGAACGTTGTATTTTGGGGCTCCAATGTTAATCTTATGGAGGATAAGGAAAAATTAATGTTTCACTTATTAACTAATATTTTTGGATGAAACTTGATATTTAGCTTCATGTGGTTTAGATCCATACATTTATGCTTAAAAGTCATAGTTTACGTGTTTATCATGGCAGCTAACCTGCAAACTCTTTTCCCATGTTAATCATATACAGTTTAGGTAAACTCTTTTATTTGTGGAAACTTGATAGAAATGGTCAAAATATAATTTTTTATGTTAGAAACACCTACATTCAGCGTTCCTCACAGCAGCAAACCTGCATACTCTTTCCCATGTTAATCTTATGTAGAATAGGCAAATAATACTCATCGACAGATAATGATAAAACTTGTTGCATATTATTATGTTATTCATTTGGAAATTCGCTGAGTACGCAGGTCTGCTGCGACGGGGGTATTTTGTACATGGAGTGACCCACAGTTTGGGAACCACTGGTCTACATCATACCTATTTATTCCACTCTCGCAAATTGAACTCAATACCGTTGAGGTTGAACTGTGTTTAAAGCTGTAAATCTGACTTAGATTTCTTTTGTTTAGAATGGCGCCCAAGTACAAAGTTTACTACTTCAACATCAAAGGCCTGGGAGAGACCCTCAGGTTCATGTTGTCGTACATGGAGGCCGACTGGGAGGACGTCAGGGTAGAGGGTGACAAGTGGACATCGCTCAAGCCTTGTAAGTGAAGGATACAGGGTGTTTCAGAAGTGGTATCGGATACTTTAGGATATTGTTCCTGAGGTCAAAACATGAACATGTTCCATGAACATATGGCCTATCTCACTCCGTATTCCGTCTGTCGATGTTTATGTGTTTTTTGTATAACTTTCTATAATCTTGGAACCACTTGAGGTAACAGCTTCAAACTTGGTCCGTGTATGAGTACTAATAGTACCTATTGTTGTGCATAGTATCAACCATTTCCATTTCATTTTTCAATGCCAAATAACTCACAAGCAATGTGAAACACAAAAAAATTTTAAATTTAAATTTCCGAAATTTTTTTAATTAAGAGAATGAAGGTTTTAATATGGCCACAACACAAGTAAAGGAGAAAAATACGTTTTTCTAAGGCTACCTCCGTGACTTTTGGCTTTAATAGGCAATTTGGGCAAGTGTTAACTTTGCTAAAACTGAAATTTCTTTGTAATTTGAGATATGATTTCCCTACTAAAATTGTTCATTTTCTTAAAGTAAATAAGATTTTGCAGTTTTTTGTCTTTGGGGGATTTCTGTAAATTCCATGGTTTTTGAGTTATTTAGCTTTGAAAAGTTGAAATGGACGCCATTTTGAAATGGTACAAATAAGAAACTAAATACTGTGCACAACAATAGGTCCTATTAGTACTCATACCAAGTTATTACCTCTACTATTACCTCAATTACCTCATACTATTACCTCAAGCTATTACCTCATACTGCTCATACTAGGAGTGAGATAGGACATATGTTCACGGGCCATTTCTGTTTATTTTTACCACAGGAACAATCTCTTAAAGTATCCGACACCAATTATGAAACACCCCCTTTTTAATGTGCCAGGTATATTTTAGTCTTATCTTATCAGTTTTCTGACGAAGTTTATTTCACACTTATTATTCTCTTCCCTGTAGATAGCTACTCAAAGTACCTCGTGCTGAACCAAATACATGTATCAAACCAATATAAATAAGTGCGAGTGTGCGGTGCAGCGGTCCTTCCCCGTGTGGGTAAATGTGTGATGTTCAGTTGCGCAAGTACTCGGAGAGCGGCGCAACCGAGGTCACTGTAGTCAAGGACGTGCGGAGCGATGATTGTTGGCTACAGTCGGCTCCACCACACTTGGTGGCTGCTTATATAATAGCCAGACATTGGAGACCTCTAACCTGGCAGCAAAAAGGAATTGTATTCATGGTCGGCCACAATATCCCATGGTTGCATAAGGTTAAGGAACATTGTTCAAAGATGAAGATATAAAAACCTTAGGAAATAATAATAAGTAATGCGAAACACCTTATACGTTATCCGTTATGTTACAGCGATGCCGTTCGGCAAGTTGCCCGTGCTGGAGGAGGACGGTAAACAGATCCCCCAGTCCGTGGCCACCACCCGCTACCTCGCCACCAAGGCTGGACTAGCTGGCAGTGATGCCTGGGAGAACCTCCAGATTGATATAATTGCTGACACTCTTGCGGACATCAAACAACGTGAGGAATTTTAGTTTGTGTGTTTTAGTACGATTATTAAAATAGTCGATCTAACAATAACCAAAACAGTGGAATCGTTAGTTGTGCTAGTTTTATTTTCTATTTTTA
Source organism: Nephotettix cincticeps (assembly GCA_023375725.1). Taxonomy (NCBI): domain Eukaryota; kingdom Metazoa; phylum Arthropoda; class Insecta; order Hemiptera; family Cicadellidae; genus Nephotettix; species Nephotettix cincticeps. The sequence continues at coordinate 3,018,581 of CM041789.1, forward strand.
TTTTTTTCGTTTCATCAATTTTTGATAGTAGGAGGATGGTTGCTGTCGTAGCTAATTTGTACAGCTTTTGAATTCCTTGACTCAGTTTTGCTAAACTATGTTCCTCGATGGTTAGGTCTGACATTGACGTCATAGCTTCGTACACATGTTTCATGTGATATGAACGAGTATTTAACAATGGGGTTTTGGGGTCTTGTATAGAAGTAAAACCATAGAGAAAGAAAAGGGGTTTGTTCTGCTGTGTTTTTTCAGTACTTATAAAAAGTACACAGAGTTTTAAAAATCTAAACTTCACTGGTTCGATTCTGAGCAAAATGTAAGATTTTTAGCTGATCAATGTTTAACCCAACTGCCTTTGATTAACAAGTAATAAATGTTTACAACATAATCAGCTGATTTTGTCGTAAATATTGTTTGTTGATTCTTAAATCATCAAAATTTTACATATGATATATCATTGAGGCTCTCTAATTTCAGCAATCTACGCAGCTTGGAGGGACACTGATGAGAAGAAGAAAAAGGAAGGAACGGAGACATATATCAAGGAAACTCTACCATTTTACTTCAAAAAACTTGATGAAATCGTCAAGGAAAACGGAGGTTACCTGGCTAACAAAAAGGTAGAAATTCAAATAAAAAACTTTTACTAGACGTTTAATAATAAAACTGTAACACCGTAGTTAATTATCAATACAGTTCACCGTTAGTTATTAATAGTTTTACAGCCTGTCATCTATACTAGCCCCCCGGAGAGACTGGAAGTCACGATTAGAAGTGAACACGTTTTGACCTGGCGGTTCTTCTGTCACCGGTTATTCTGGGCTTCAACCACAAAATATGCTGGCTTCACTCTGTCGATACTGATGCGTGACCTTTGACCGTTTATAATTATCGTTAAGAGTCTTGTCGTCCCGCGCAAGAACTTGGTAGGGGCCTGTGTAAGGAGGCTGTAGGGATCTTCTAATTTTGTGTCGTCCCTGAGGAAAACATGGGAGCGAGTCTTAAGATCTTGAAACACAAAAGAAGTTCGTGTTCCATGATTCGATCAAGGCATAGGTAGAACCTTGGATTTTGTCTCCTATTATATTATAAAGGTCAGCTGATAAGCTGTATTGATAATTGACTTTTTCAGCCTGTTAGCCACAGTTACATTTAAGACTTATATGATACCCACCATGGGCCGTCCCTCCAATGTACACAAGTGATGATTATTACATAAAAAAGTAGTTGAGATAGCCAAATAACAGTGTACAAAGTTTAAATTTTGTATCTGCAATGGTTTAGAAAACAAAAGATGTTTCCAGACTTTTCAAACACACAAGACCAACGTTTAGACCAACGAAAGAAGGCATTTCCACGACTAATAACAAAACCAGAAGTTATCTTTGAATAGTGTCTTTACCTAGCATTACTTAGGGCCGTCAATTACGTGAACAGCTTCCTTTGAACTTAAGGTCCATCCTCGTCACTCTAGGACATACTATACGTACAGTAATAAGTCAGTATTAGATGAAACCAATTCTGGATGAGTTGGTTATTGTTTCATGATTGTCCATTAATCCGGCCTTGGGAATAACAAAGGGCGGTTGATTTTGAGTGGATGTCAGTCTGTCCTCTCCTGTTTTGCGACCGCTAAAATCCTTTTCGTCTGGCTGTAAAATAGATTAACAGTGCTTTACTAACGCTTATTGCTTTATTCGGCTACTTGGAGGTCACGAATTGTTGATAGTTAAGAGAGTGAGCCGGTGTATGTGATATTATCTTTTAAGGATTACATCCGCAATAATGAATACTGCATTCATACGCAAAGTCTATATTCATAGTCAGACTAATTAATAATTCAGAGGAGAAATTGTAGTTCGGGTCCTACATTAATTTTATAGGTCCCTTTGATGCAAATGGCTGTTGGGCTATTAATTAACAGTACTATCTAAGAAACATGTCAGCCTTAGTCAGTAACAAGATTACACGATCGTGCCACGATCATTTTACACTAATTTATAATTCATACTTTGCTTAAAATAACCACCTTGGTAGGTCACTATTTCACATAAGAGGTATTTTTAAAAAGTATTGCCTGGCAAGCTTTACTCTGGTTTCCTATCATTTCTGGTTTCCATCTGGTTTCTTTATTGTACATTGGACGTAGGCCTTCTTGTGAATCTCCAATCCTTATAGTTCTTAAATTAACAATTAGTTGGACTTTTCCAACGCGTCTTGTGTTTAAAATCTACACAACGTTTCGAGAGTTGGATAAACTACTCCCGTTTTCAATCGCCTAACGATATTTACATTTATACAAAAAAGGTTATTTTTACATATAAAAAAGAAAACCGGTCAAAAAATATAGAATTAAATAGTAAACAAAACACTCTACTTAGCCTATTTTATACATTTCATAATAGGCTAAGTAGACCAATTTCAAACCAACGACTTAGAGGTCTTTATCCCACACGAAAGCGTGTTTGTGCTCTGATTGTCTATAAATATGTGTATTGAAAGGTTGGACGCTAATGTTCACTGTTCGTAGCTGTCCTGGGTCGACTTCCTGTTCGTCACTATGACCGACTTCCTCAACTACACGACGGGTCTCTCTGACGTCACTGCGGACTACCCCAACCTGCACAAGCTGAAGCAGTCGGTGCTGAGTCTGCCGCAGATCCAGAAGTGGGTAGCCAAGAGACCCAAGTCCGACTTCTGATGACGTCACATGACAGTTGGCTACTACTCCAACGCACTCTCGAGGACACCCCTCTCACTACTAGCCACGAGGACGACCTGTCCTATTTGTTCGTCAGAACGAGATTAATTTGAATTACAAACATGTGTTGCAAGAGATAATAAAAACTGGATTAACGTAATGAGTATAAGTCGCTTATACATGTATCACCTTATAGACTGAAGTAATTTGTGGGATGTAAATGTAATTAAGAAGAATTGTTATGTTTCATCGTATTTTTAGTATTTTTAGACCATCTTTCTGTGAAAAATCAGAATATTACTCTCCGTGTAGCTCTTCTTTATACACAAGTGGCAGATGGCTTTAAATAAATAATTAGTTATGTGTAACTCGAACAGGAAAAGTAAACACTTATTCATTTAATCAATATTGACACACCGTTTGATAAAACTTTAAACCAAACGTTTCGTTGGACGACCGTTGGACAACTAAATTATCGTTAGAGATCATTAAAAGGATTCGTATTAATTTAACCAAACACCATTACAAAATCAATAATCTTAATTATCAACGAACAATTAACATAAATTAACTGTGACATACACAAAAACAAAAACTTGTTGAAATAGAATATCATAGAACACTGCCAATTACAATATATTTTAATTATCATATTAATATTTTGAAGCTATCCGAAGATATTTATTTAGTGCCCAGTTCTTAAATTTAATAATTTTTAATCCAATATTTTATCTGTTTTCCCTTTACTAATCACGTCAAGGTCTGAACTATTTCACTTTCCTCAAAACTTAAACTAGTGCTGCTACTTTACCGAGTTTAACTATTTACAGTAGTTAATAATAAATTAACTTCACCAAGACTAAATTCTCCAGTGTAAGAGTTTTGCACCCGGTAAGTTATTTTATAAAATTTAGTAAATCAATCTTAAATGAACTTTTCTATAACCTAATTAAGAAGGTCAGCTAGGCTGAAAAATGTTTTTAATGATAATGGTAAACATCACTAAACATTTATAAAGTGTATTTTATTTAAAAGAAGCTTATCAATATATTTTTCGTTTATAAAAATCATTTTACATAACTCATCTCTGATGATTACTCAACAAGAAAATTACTTTTCCTTAATCGATGAACGATTTTTGCAAAAATATATTTTGCAAATATATTACGTATATATTTTATTCACCCCTGCAAAAATCAAATAATAACGGAACTTCACGGATAAAGTTACTTTCACAATATTATACAATAGGCTATAAAAACAAAGAACGAGGATAACAAACAACTGGTTCTTATACTCGGATAGATAATCTAATGGAAGAGATGTTAACATTGATATATCACTTATATTTTGATATAATGTGTTGAAACAGGATATACAGCTTCATATAGGTAAGTTCTAATAATGTATTCTGAAAACTATGAATTGGCTGTTCCTTGTGGTAGCTTACTTGCTTAATCATTCTCCATGATGTATACGTTAATTGATACAAGATCCAATAAGTGGCACCACCTATGATTGAAAAATGTTTATATTACGAAAACTATTTCCTAAATGAATGGAAATTTGCATACTATGCAAGTCTACTGCTATGGGGGATATGTGATTCTATGCGCGCAAATTACAAGCAACGTAAAAGTATGCATGAGGATGGGTGAATATGTATTTAGAAATACTAGTGTTAAACATTCTGAAATAAAACTTGTATTTATCCAAACGCCTGCAGGCCGGTCGAAGCAAAATAGTAACAGTACTCAAATTGCCTATACGATGTACCGACTCTTGGATAAATATATGTTTTCATACAAGCGCGGGAACATGCATATTTCGCACTGTTGGCAGAACGTATACGTTGTACATTTCCGCACTAGGGTGGATATGAACTCATTACCACCCTAGTGCGGCAAAGTAACCGGCCAATCACATGCGTGGAACGCTCCAAATCTATATTCAACTAACCAATAGCATGAGCTAAGCGCTCAGACATCTGATAGACGGTAGACGTTCCTACAAGACTGACTTTGGTTTTGTGCACGAAACTGAGGATACCGGAATCCTAAAAGTTACGTTTATATTTATCCCAACGGAAAAATCAAAAAAATCCCTTCAGTTCTTCGCTTCGTGCTGCCATATGAACCTCTCGTGTGACTGGGATGGTGGCGTCATCCTGTAATCCAGCTACTTGGAGGTCACGAATTGTGGATAGTTGTGAGGGATGGTCGGTGGGTGTGGTGTTCTGTTGTGTGGATTAACGTCCGCACTATTAAATACTACATTAATCCACAAAGACCATCATCATAATTAGACCAATTCGTAATTCAGAGGGCGTGGTTCGGATTCCACGTTAAACTGTAGGTCCCTTAGTTGCCATCGGCTGTTGGGCTATTAACATTCCTAATTAACAGTCCTATCTAAGGAACATGCCAGCCTTAGTCAGTAACAAGACTACAAGATCGCGCCACAATCATCTTACATTCAATCCTCATTCATACTTGGCTTAAAATACCTACCTTGTGGTATGGTCGCCATTTCAAATAATCTAATCTAATCTAATCTGATATGACATAGTTTGGGCTCAAGTTACACAAATAGGTAATATAGTTTACCCCGTGGCTTCAAACATTAGAGTTACCACAATTTCTTTTAATGGCATATAACATTTTCGTTTAAAAAAGCGCCAAGTCACCGGTCACGTGACGAAGCAAATTCAAAACGTAAGTATTAGATCCGTTAACTCTTCCCATTACCAGAAGAACCATTGACCCAAGAAGTTAGAATCTCACGTAGATTGTAAATCAACCAGAAATGGTCAGCTAAATTTAATTTAAGGGGGAAAGGATATGGTAGGACTAGGGTTTAGTATTTTTTAATTAATAATAGGCTCATGGCAGGATAGGTTATAGAGCAGAGTTTATTAGATGAATTATATTAGAGTTTATCCGTAAAAAATCAATTGTCAAAGCAAAAATTAAGAACTGTACGTCAATTCTGGCTCAGTATATTGTTTCGGCAGATCTTGGTTTTGGGTAATACACTCCTTCCTTTCTAGCACAGCTTACTCTCTTAATGATTACTCTCCATCAGACTTAAATCCTCTTTATTTCATCCACCGCATTAATTACGATAAGTAGATACAGATGTTAATGTTTAATAACCCATTGCCATAATCCCGGTAGGCCTAGTCGACTACCTCGGAATAGGGCCTATTAAATTTAAACTCACTACCTCCTTTCGCAATATTACAATTACAATAGCCAGATCACAATACTTCACAATTAATTTAGTCATCACCAATATGTCAATAATTTAGTCATGCCAATATATAGAAGCGCATGACACAACGCATAGGTCTTACTATATTTTAGAATTTTTATAAAGAAATACTATACACAGAGATAGTTAAAATGTCCTCCTCCACGCACATACGTATTCAATATTGATAGAAACTCATCGAAATTTCATAATTATTTTCAATTCCCCCTTAAAAAATTTCCCCCTGTAAAAATTTTACAACTTTTCCCTTCAAGAGACAATCACTAGAATAGCGAAGCAAACCAAATACACTCAGAACATTCCTTAAAACAAAAGAAATACGATACATCGAAGTCTTTGACAACATTCGAGTGGGAGAGTGCGGCTCTGTTGTTCAACTGGAAATGAACACACTATGGCGGTCTGTGTTTTACACTTCTGATAATGAACTCATTGTAGTGGCCTCTCTTTACACTATAAAGGTGCGACACCTTTGTTCCAATTTTTTTTGTAATTTAGTCTATTATTATATTAATTTTTATACAGGGTGTTTCAAAGTTAATGGTTCAAACATTATATTATTTTCTGAAGAAAAAAAACCAAAGGACAATATAAATAACCAGTACAGTGCTTTGCTTTTACCACCTATGAGTAATCTGCTGTCTAGTTTAAAATTATAACTTGACCGAATTCACCCAAAGGTTGTTCAAAATCTTGAACATATTAAGTTAAAAGATTAAATTGTGAAAATGTTATTAGAAATCTAATAATGGTTTAACACTTTACAGCACCTGAGTAACAAGTGTTATCTAAAGTAATTGTAAAATATTTCAGTCCAAAAGGCTCATGATGTAATGTGCCATTGGTATTATCATTAGTTTATAAAATAGCTCATGTTACACGTCACGCGTTGCAGCGATGTACAAAATAGATTGGTTAGGTTTAGATTCGTTTAGATACACATAACTACCTTTCTTAATTTGTGACCTATCCAGGTATTTTTATCCAAAACATTTGTAAAAAGTGAGTGTATTCATGTGGACTTGAAACATCAAAACGTATATGAAAAATTAAGACAGACTATTTCATCTTACATCAGGGTACCTTGTACCTTTACAGCCTGGTAAATACACGCTCTCGTACGCACACACACATACGTACAGACATCACGTTAAACCCCACTTTTTTGGATTCCCCAAAACGGACATACTCTAAACTCAAATTCAAAATTTTAACAAAAACAGACCTTTCTTCATTTACTTTCGTATACGTGTAAGCAAGTAAAATCACGTACTGTTAAAAATAATTGGGTTTGTCACCAGTTGTAAACTAATAAAAATAAATACATGAATATTTCATGCTTGTTAATACTTATAAATAACAAAACTATAAAAACACTTTGTGATAATTAAGTCCTGAAATGTTGTTTTTAACTCCATTAGTAAAATATAAGGACAATATTCATACAATATAGGTAATGGGAAATAAAATATATTATTCAAAATGAAGACTGAAATTATTCAGTTGTTACAATGGAACAATATTTAAACAGAGATTAATATCATGCTAAATAAACTAATCAAAATACAGTTTAGTGTACATTTATAATTAAATAAACTGTTAGTGTGAGAGAGACAGTATTTTAAATAATGTTCCAAGAAGCACATTTATTCATAGAACAGTAAATGAATGGAACCAATCCCAGGTTTGAGAGTCTCGTGTGAGTTGAAGGGTGTTTTATTTAATTATCTACAATAACATTCCGTCTAGAGTATTTATTCTGTAAAATCAACGAAGATATCCTGCCTTCTTTTGTTTATTCGTGGTTTTTACTTTCTCCCCCTATACGATGGTAAAAAGGAGAAAGTATAATTTTCGTCAGAATTTTGGAATTTGAGTTTTTTGTGGATACATCCATTTTAGTGGCCCAAATTGAAAACAGTTGTTTTTTAATATGATTTCTCTCTGAGTACGTGTGTGTGCGTATGTGTGTGTGTATGGGGATGTGCAGAAGCCTAGAGTCGTGACTATTGTACCGATTTCCATTTTTTCGGAATGGTAGCAACAATACATAGTATTTCGGAGAATTTTTTTCAATTTAGAATAGAATTTTTTATTTTCAAGGGTATATACCCCTCAAACCACCCAAAAACACGTAAAATGAACGTTCCTTAAAAACAGCTCAAACAATGAAAAAGTTGATGTATAGTCTTTTATGAGGCAAACAAATTGACAACACCCGTGATGATTTTTAATAAAAATAGCACGGTCACAGCGAATTACTCAGCGAATTTAGAAAGCGAAATAAATAATATAATAAGTTTTATCAAGATCTTTCGATAAATATGACAGTTATTCGCCTATTCTCCATAAGCTTAACATGGGTAAGAGTATGCAGGCGAGCTGCTGTGAGGAACACTGAAAGTATAGAATTCTGGCATAAACAGTTTTTATTTTAACCATATATACAAGTTTCATCAATATCCGTCCATAAATATGTATGATTAACATGGAAAAAGAGTATGCAGGTAGGCGTGATGATAAACCCATAAACCATAATTTTTAAGCATAAATGGATGAATCTCGACCATATGGAGCTAAATACATAGTTTAATCAAAAAATGATATATTAATAAGGGAAATATTAATTTTTACTTATCCTCTATTTGATTAACATTGGAGCCCCAAAATACAACGTACTGTTTTTATATTTGTTAATATCTCGGTAACCCTTGAAGATTGAACAAAACTTCAAGGAATTAATTGTGTAGTTTTTGAACTGATTCTAACGATAAAAGATATAAAAAATTAAATCACAAACGAAAAATGCATAAACTCCATTTTTGTGTACAAACCTCCCCCCCAAAAACTATCCGTCTCGTTTGACCAATATGTCTGTATTAGGAACTAGTCCGAGTCAATTTAGGAATCTCTAAATTTAAAATTAGGAAATTAGGTCTCTACCAAATTTGGTCATGTTACCAGAGCTATCGTGTTAACGGACACACACACATGACTATCACCATTAAAACCCAGCTTAAAATGTTTGTACAGTATTTAGTTCCCTGTGAGAAATAGTTTATGGATACTTATACTTTTACTTACTTTTAAACTTTTATCTGAAATGGTGACCTACCCAGGTAGGTATTTTAAGCCAAGTATGAATGAAGGATGATTGTGGCGCGATCTTGTAGTCTTGTTACTGACTAAGGCTGACATGTTCCTGTTAATTAATAGATGGCAACTATACCACAGTTTAACGGAATCCGACATATCTGAATACGAATTGGTCTAATTATGAGGATGGTCTTTGTGGATTAACGCAGTATTCAACAGTGCGGACGTTAATCCACACCAGAGAACACTAAATCCATCGACCATCATTCACAATCATCCACAATTCGTGACCTCCAAGTAGCTGGATTACAGGATATCGCCGCCGATGTCTAAAGGGAATGTTTTCAGTTCGTCTAAACAGCTGTTCTGATTGTTTTATATTAAAAATTCAATACAATAGCTCTGGTAGTTTCTATGGAAACCCTACACATTTTCTATCTTAAAAATCACCAACGCCCCCAGAGCTAAGACATATCCCTGTGAAAACTAAATAAATAATTATTATTTTCTTTGGTTGTCCCCGCATGTTGGGGGATGAGGTTTCCTTCTAGAGAGTCTTGTTCTGCACCGAGGGTAATCAATACGGTGAAAATAAATCAGAAAAACCAATCATGATAAATCATTTTAATTATATAAAAACTTGAACAAATATATATTTATTTTAAAAACTAATATCAGTAAATAAACACATCTCTTATACGTACAATCAATAAACATCAACAAGAAACATATAAACGATTACCTGTAATTAGGTACAAGCGTAATAAATATATAGTAAAACACTTTGACTATGCTATAAAAAGGAGATTAAAGCTCACTGTGGTCTTAAGTTGAATATATCGATATGAGTTTGGAAATACCGTAATACTGAGTAGACAGAAAGGATTATGAAAGAAATATTTTCATATTACTTCTCCATAAGAGACACCTCCCTGCACTTGAGAATGCCGTTTAATTTTTACAATTAGAATCTTGAGTGCAGAAAATAAACTCGTGGTGCGTATCACACATAAAATTAGTTTAATAAGTAACTGCAAAGTTATAGTAACCTAATAATTATCTTTTGATATTTAACTCTTTTGGTACCTTGACCTACAACTTCAAAGATGGTAGCATCATCCATGTATCATCTATAGGTAGCTCATGGAAACCTGACACTCGCCTTTTTTTAGTTTCTAGACGAGTGGACTTTTTTGCACCGTTTCCAAAAAAAACTTTTTCATTTGAATATTTTAAGTTTTACTTTTCGTAGTACTGTATCTTGGAAAGTACTTTAATGGTAATGAATATGAACAAATGATTTAAATTGTAGGCCTACAATAGATTAAATTCTTCAGTTCAGTCAATCTATATATTTTCATCGAAATAGCAAAAATGTATCTCACACTTTTACGTTTGTAGTTTCCAAATAAAAAATGTATGTTACTTTTTTATTTCTATTGTTAAGTGTAATTTTACTTAACATTTTCCTCTTATAAGGTACACATTAAGTGTATCGAAGCGCACAAGCCAAGTTTTATACTAGTTTTATCATACCGGTTTTTAGTAATAATGTTTTTAACAAGAAATATTTCTTAGAAGCTTTCTGAGAAGCCTCTCACGCGTCATATGAAACAACACTGCCTTTCCACATTGAATATAGCTCCACAACCTAATTTTAAAAAGGTTGCACGTTTTCTAGATATACATAGGTCTATGATGTTGGAGTCAACATAAAACATTTCATTAGAAGCTTAACTATTTCATCATACATATAAAGTAACACCGCCTTCCCCCCATGAAAACAATGTTGCAATTACTCATAACATTCAAAAGGGTCGTGTCTTTTTCAAAATTATCATCGGTATAGGATTAAGGAGTCAACATAAATTTATCATTAGAGACATTTCATGTGACAAATAAAATAACACTGCCTTTACCCACTGAATATTGTTCCACTAACAAATACCTTTTTGAGATCCAGAGATCTAGGATGTAGGAGTCCTATTAGTTATTCGGTATGTTGCTTGACAAAACTCTAATGAAAACATTTATCTTGACACCTTTATCCTAGATCTATGGATATTTTTTTAATGTACTCTTTTAATGGCAATTTTAATTTAGGAGACATATTATGTTTTTTTAGTTGTATATCTTCATCTGTTATTTTTTTAGATTATATTTAAGTGTAGAGAAGGAACCTCCAAACGGGCTATGACTTGGAGGCCATATATTTTTCTCTTTTGATCATGTAAACCGTGTATGCTTATTTTCTATTTATTTTTTGTTGGTTTGTTATGCCTGTAATGCAAAATGTTATCTTATCTATTTAAAAAAGAGAAAAATAAATCATTTTTATTCGTAAACTGTATTTTGAAAACGGTGCATCCTTATTTAGGCAGTATTATTTGAATGATGCGTGACGAACTTCTCATTAAGGATTTTAAAATTTACCCCTACATCTTGGTCTCCACGAAAATCCTAATGTTTTTAAACTACTATTACTATATGTATGATATGCACATGTTTAATGGATTCCGTAATTTAAAATAACTTTGAATATAAAATGTAAACTAAGGTATGGGGGATGGAACTTTAAAACCACTCTGGATATAACAGTCGTTGCAACTCTAACAAAAGTTATAATCAATGACGTCATTATTTCTTTTGCTATTGTTTCGTTGTGTTTTATTTAGATTTTCTACGATTTTTAACAGTTACTTTATCATATCAGAATAATTTACACTGTGGTAATAATTATTTATTCTAAAAATCCTAAGGTTTTGATCATTTTCAAATGATAATTCCAAATTATAATAATTGTTTACGACACTATGCCACGGTTAAATTATATCTTGCTTACCCTACGATTTATTGTTTGTTGTTCGAAGCTCTGGAAAGTGACAAAATAAAATTAGGTCGAGAATGTCAGTAACCTGCTGTGTTGAGTTTATTTCGATTCAAGAAAAACGCTTTTATAGGTAACTGTATCTAAGGAAAATATCTAAAAGAAAGTGTTACAATGTAAAGCAAAGCTCTGTCTATGTACTCATAAGATACCTAGTATAGAAAAACAATTAATAATACTATGCTATATGGATTAGAACCTGGATTTAGATAGATTTTAAGCTACCTTTTGTTTTTCGTGGAAAACATGGGTGTTAGTTAAATTTTTCATGCATGCTCGGCATTATAGCAACGATTTATGTGGTCGTAAAAAGATACAGAACGGTTTCATATTTTTTCTCGAAACATAAATTTAATATCGGTCAGTAAAACATAAGTATAGTATTTAAAGGAATATTTAAAAGTATTAGCTTTGTGTTTAAGAAGAAAATATAAAAAGTATACAAGGTGTCTGTTGAGTCCGTCCCCAAATTTCACGATGTGGTTTATAGGGGACAAAATAGGCAAAACAGTTTCTATGGGGATATGTCATAAAATGCCTATTCTACCAAATATCCTGCCTTTTGTATTTTTTACAACATTTTATATATCAGTATATTTTCAATAGATTATTTTGAAACTTGGCGCGTGTCTTTAAATTATTGTAAAGATCCAAAAATATCAGCACAATGAAATTTTTAATTTGAAAATGGTTGCTATTTAAATGTTAAAAGTTAATATAACCTGACTAGCTGACCTGGCGAACTTCGTAACGCATAACAGTAAATAATATTAACTCTAAGATTGGCAGTGTTCTGAAGTCGAATGGCAATACGGCTTCGTTGTGAAATATTAGATATTCTATGAGGTGGCATATTAATAACGATACTGAAACGATAAGACATATTAATAACATTCCCACAAAACTAAAATCTGAGTGGATTGATTCACAGTTTTCTACTTCAACCTAAACCCAAACCAACCCTAACTGTAATACGGCTTTTATAGGAAAGATATACAACAGCCGATTATTATAATAAACGTAATATGTATAAACATTGTACTGTATTTTTTTAATTGGCCAACATATAAAAACGTGGCTTTTAATCACAGAAAATATAAATATAAATACATAATCCCCAAAAACCGAAAACTATTAGCGTGGTGAATATAGCCGTTCATTTTGTACAGTATTTATTTACTTTATAGTTTTACATTAATAAATGATTCAAATGACATTGGATAGTAAAGCATATTGCTAATAGAAAGTAATACAACAGCTGTAGCTCTAGAAATCAAAAATGTTTTGATTGTAGAAACAAACCTAGTCCCCATAAAGTTAACGTTAGAAATTTAAAAGGCCATAAAATGGAAATTAATGGAGTTTTCAAAAAATGAACGCATATAGAGTAATTTACTAAAATGTATAATCTTTAATATTAACAATTTTAACCATTAAAAACCCATTTTTAATTTATGTTAGTTAAAAAATAAATGCCTGTTATTTTGAAATACAAAATGGAATCACGGTGATATTTCCGTTTAAATTTGGTCTTTACGTTTTAAAGAGACATGCCAAGTTTGAAAATAATCGATAGAAAAATTACTGAGATATAACATATTTCGTAAAAATACAAAATGGAGGATGTAAGGTTAAGCATTCATTTTAGGACACTCCCATAGGAAATTGTTTATTTTGACCCAATAAACCACATCGTGAGGTTTGGTGACGGATATAACGGACACTCTGTATATTGGTAATGTTACTTGTGTTTGAAACAATACACGAATACATACTGACAACTTCACTATCAAACGATTTGTGTTAAGATGGAAAATTTGTGTTGTACATTATAAATTCTAAGTTATTTTAAGTAGGTTTAGATAGAATACCCCTCATTATAAACAATTGGAAACTTTCCGCGCTTGGGTTTTCCGAAGAAAGTTATGATGCGATGAGATTAACGTCAATGAAAGTGAAGTGTTAACTTTATTTCCTAGCAAAAATCAATTGTCCCTCAATCAATACAGGGTATGTATACAGCTAGTAAGTAGGTACCGACTTTAATGATACTTAATTTTTAATAATAAATATTTTACTAATGCGTTTATGCAATCCTAACAGGTGGTGACTTAAAGTAACAAGAATAGTTCTATTCCTTGAAAATTAAATTATCAACATTGACAAAATTTGGTTACAGTTCGTACACTTGTTAAGGAATATTGTACCGTTCCGTGACTTTCCATAACAAGTTATGATCGTAAATATAATTATATATTTCAATAGTTTACCGTACATTCTCGGTTTTCCAAGACTTAAATTGAACTATTCTGTCAGACTGTTCTAAAATACAAACTGTTAAGTACTTGGGCCGTTGCCTCCAATAAACATGAAGATTCAACATTCAACTGTTTCATAGTATTCCATCTTATAAAGATATCTCTCTCCCGCACGCAGTGCTTGAAGCTCCATTGTATCGTACCCCTCTAGAGGGAGTCCTGGTACGCCCGGCGGTCTCATCTGTGCACCAGCACGTCGCAGTGGTAGCGAGTCACTGCCTTCAACTTGTTCCTGATCAGCTGCCAGAGACACCGTCGGAACGTGATGCCGCACATGGAGTACAACAGGAAGTTGATGCTGAAGTTGGTGTAGTACAGCAGCATGAAGAACTGCTGCATGCACCAGAGGGTGTCGGGCGTGGTCTGGCGCCAGAGGGAGAAGCAGATGAACACGTACAGCCGGATCACGTAGCTGAAACGGAGGAAAATCAAAAAGTAGGAAAATTTTAAATGGAGTTGGTTATTCAATATCTTTTATTGGACTTTCTCCAAGAGTCTGTGTTTTAACTATATAGTCGACTCCCTCCAATCCGGAACCCTCGGGTCCAGAATTCTATCCGGATTTAAAAAAATCCCGGACCATACAGGGTGATACACGAAGATATGCGGTAGCTTTGAGAGTTCATTCCACATGTAAAAACAATGAAAAACATATAAAAACATAGGTCTGGAACAGTCACGTGTTTATATGATAATTACAATGTTTATAATATTACGTTTATTATAATAATCAGCTGTTGTATATCTTTCCTATAAAAGCCGTATTACAGTTAGGTTTCGTTTGGGTTTGGATTGGATTTGAAAATTGTGAATTAATCCACTCAGATTTATTTGTTTTATGGGAATGTTATTAATATGTTTTATCATATCAGTATTGTTATTCACTATGCAGCGACCCAGAATATATAACCTTTCACAATGAAGCCGTATTGCTATTCGACTTTAGAACATGGCCAATCTTAAAGTTAACATGTGTTTACTGTGAGGCGTTACGAAGTTCGCCGGGTCAGCTAGTTAGAGATATTTCATGTTACATATAAAATAACACTGATTTTACCCACTGAATATTGTTACACTAACAAATACCTTTTTGAGATCCAGAGATCTAGGATGTAGGAGTCCTATTAGTTATTCGGTATGTTGCTTGACAAACTCTAATGAAAACATTTATCTTGACACCTTTATCCTAGATCTATGGATATTTTTTTTAATGTACTCTTTTAATGGCAATTTTAATTTAGTAGACATATTATGTTTTTTTAGCTGTATATCTTTATCTGTTATTTTTTTAGATTATATTTAAGTGTAGAGAAGGAACCTCCAAACGGGCTATGACTTGGAGGCCATATATTTTTCTCTTTTGATCATGTAAACCGTGTATGCTTATTTTCTATTTATTTTTTGTTGGTTTGTTATGCCTGTAATGCAAAATGTTATTTTATCTATTTAAAAAAGAGAAAAATAAATCATTTTTATTCTTAAACTGTATCTTGAAAACGGTGCATCCTTATTTAGGCAGTATTATTTGAATGATGCGTGACGAACTTCTCATTAAGGATTTTAAAATTTACCCCTACATCTTGGTCTCCACGAAAATCCAAATGTTTTTAAACTACTATTACTATATGTATGATATGCACATGTTTAATGGATCCCGTAATTGAAAACCACTTTGAATATAAAATTTAAAATAAGGTATGGGGGATGGGACTTTAAAACCACTCTGGATATAAAAGTTGTTGCCACTCTAACAAAAGTTATGATCAATGACGTCATTATTTCTTTTGCTATTGTTTCGTTGTGTTTTATTTAGATTTTCTACGATTTTTAACAGTTACTTTATCATATCAGAATAATTTACACTGTGGTAATAATTATTTATTCTAAAAATCCTAAGGTTTTGATCATTTTCAAATGATGATTCCAAATTATAATAATTGTTTACGACACTATGCCACGGTTAAATTATATCTTGCTTAGCCTACGATTTATTGTTTGTTGTTCGAAGCTCTGGAAAGTGACAAAATAAAATTAGGTCGAGAATGTCAGTAACCTGCTGTGTTGAGTTTATTTCGATTCAAGAAAAACGCTTTTATAGGTAACTGTATCTAAGGAAAATATCTAAAAGAAAGTGTTACAATGAAAAGCAAAGCTCTGTCTATGTACTCATAAGATACCTAGTATAGAAAAACAATTAATAATACTATGCTATATGGATTAGAACCTGGATTTAGATAGATTTTAAGCTGCCTTTTGTTTTTCGTGGAAAACATGGGTGTTTGTTAAATTTTTCATGCAAGCTCGGAATTATAGCAAAGATTTATATGGTCGTAAAAAGATACAGAACGGTTTCATATTCTCGAAACATAAATTTAATATCGGTCAATAAAACATAAGTATAGTATTTAGAGGAATATTTAAAAGTATTAGCTTTGTGTTTAAGAAGAAAATATAAAAAGTATACAAGGTGTCTGTTGAGTCCGTCCCCAAATTTCACGATTTGGTTTATAGGGGACAAAATAGGCAAAACAGTTTCTATGGGGATATGTCATAAAATGCCTATTCTACCAAATATCCTGCCTTTTGTATTTTTTACAACATTTTATATATCAGTATATTTTCAATAGATTATTTTGAAACTTGGCGTGTGTCTTTAAATTGTAAAGATCCAATTTAGGCAAAAATATCAACGCAATTAAATTTTTATTTTGAAAATGGCTGCTATTTTAATGTTAAAAGTTAATATAACCTGACTAGCTGACCTGGCGAACTTCGTAACGAATAACAGTAAATAATATTAACTTTAAGATTGGCAATGTTCTGAAGTCGAATGGCAATACGGCTTCGTTGTGAAAGATTGGATATTCTATGAAGCGGCATATTAATAATATTACTGAAACGGTAAGACTTATTAATAACATTCCCACAAAACTAAAATCTGAGTGGATTGATTCACAGTTTTCTACTTCAACCTAAACCCAAACCAACCCTAACTGTAATACGGCTTTTATAGGAAAGATATACAACAGCCGATTATTATAATAAACGTAATATGTATAAACATTGTACTGGTATTTTTTTAATTGGCCAACATATAAAAACGTGGCTTTTAATCACAGAAAATAAAAATATAAATACATAATCCCCAAAAACCGAAAACTATTAGCGTGGTGAATATAGCTGTTCATTTTGTACAGTATTTATTTACTTTATAGTTTTACATTAATGAATGATTCAAATGGCATTGGATAGTAAAGCATATTGCTAATAGAAAGTAATCCAACAGCTGTAGCTCTAGAAATCAAAAATGTTTTGATTGTAGAAACAAACTTAATCCCCATAAAGATAACATTAGAAATTTAAAACGCCATAAAATGGAAACTAATGGAGTTTTAGAAAACCTTTTCACTAAAACCTTCCGGGACGCATATATACTTCCTAAAATTTATAATCTTTAATATTAACAATTTTAACCATTAAAAATCCATTTTTAATTTATGTTAATTAAAAAAATTAAATGGCCATTATTTTTAAATAAAAAAAGGAATCACTGTGATGTTTTTGTTTAAATTTGGTCTTTACTTTTTAAAGACACATGCCAAGTTTGAAAATAATCGATAGAAAAATTACTGAGATATAACATGTTTCGTAAAAATACAAAATGGCGGATGTAAGGTTAAGTATTCATTTTAGGACACCCCCATAGGAAATTGTTTATTTTGACCCAATAAACCACATCGTGAGGTTTGGTGACGGATATAACGGACACCCTGTATATTGGTAATGTTACTTGTGTTTGAAAAAATACACGAATACATACTGACAACTTCACTATCAAACGATTTTGGTTAAGATGGAAAATTTGTGTTGTACATTATAAATTCTAAGTTATTTTAAGTAGGTTTAGATAGAATACCCCTCATTATAAACAATTGGAAACTTTTCGCGCTTGGGTTTTCCGAAGAAAGTTATGATGTGATGAGATAGGTATTAACGTCAATGAAAGTAAAGTGTAAACTTTATTTCCTAGAAAAAATCAATTGTCCCTCAATCAATACAGGGTATGTATACAGCTAGTAAGTAGGTACCGACTTTAATGATACTTAATTTTTAATAATAAATATTTTACTAATGCGTTTATGCAATCCTAACAGGTGGTGACTTAAAGTAACAAGAATAGTTCTATTCCTTAAAAATTAAATTATCAACATTGACAAAATTTGGTTACAGTTCGTACACTTGTTAAGGAATATTGTACCGTTCCGTGACTTTCCATAACAAGTTATGATCGTAAATATAATTCAATAGTTCACCGTACATTCTCGGTTTTCCAAGTGTACACCGGGAGAATGAAATTGAACTATTCTGTCAGACTGTTCAAAAATACTAACTGTTTACAAAGTACTTGGGCCGTTGCCTCCAATAAACATGAAGATTCAACATTCAACTGTTTCATAGTATTCCATCTTATAAAGATATCTCTCTCCCGCACGCAGTGCTTGAAGCTCCATTGTATCGTACCCCTCTAGAGGGAGTCCTGGTACGCCCGGCGGTCTCATCTGTGCACCAGCACGTCGCAGTGGTAGCGAGTCACTGCCTTCAACTTGTTCCTGATCAGCTGCCAGAGACACCGTCGGAACGTGATGCCGCACATGGAGTACAACAGGAAGTTGATGCTGAAGTTGGTGTAGTACAGCAGCATGAAGAACTGCTGCATGCACCAGAGGGTGTCGGGCGTGGTCTGGCGCCAGAGGGAGAAGCAGATGAACACGTACAGCCGGATCACGTAGCTGGAACGGAGGAAAATCAAAAAGTAGGAAAATTTTAAATGGCGTTGGTTATTCAATATATTTTATTGGACTTTTTCCACGAGTCTGTGTTTTAACTATATAGTCGACTCCCTCCAATCCGGACCCCTCTGGTCCAGACTTCTATCCGGATTTAAAAAAATCCCGGACCATACAGGGTGATACACGAAGATATGCGGTAGCTTTGAGAGTTCATTCCACATGTAAAAACAATGAAAAACATATACAAACATAGGTCCGGAACAGCTTCGTTAGTGGCTCTCGCAAAATTCGCTCAGATTTTGGTACCTTGGGTTAAATAAGGGCTTTTTATATTCCAGATAGTTAAACGGAGAGGAAAATTCAATTTTCCATATGGTATTTGTTGTGAAAAATAGAATAAAATAAGTCCCAGAACTGTAAGTTAGGTATTTTTTTAGAAAACCAGTGAACAGTGCATATAATTGGAAAAAACCTTTTTTTACATTTGGCCACAATAATTTTATTATTTTACCAATAAACAGATCAAAATTTAAAATAAAACTTGTAGAAAATTTAATTCTGAACAAAATTATACAATAAAAGTAAAAAGAATTTTTATTCAGAACAGAACTACTCCTGTTTTACATTAAGCCTACACAAAACTACAAACGTGTGTACAGATGTTTAAATAATAGCTCTTAAAATACTATCCGGCGTGTTTATGTAATGTAATTTTTCTAAGTAACGTTTTTAAATATATTTTATGGGTTTATTTTGATTTTACTTCACATTGAATGAGAATCCTAACTAAAGGCAAAGTTTAAGATAAGTGAATTAGAGTGAGAAAAAGATGAGAATAATATCCGTTTCAAATGCAAGACTTACACGTGTTAATAAGCTTGAATGAACATAAAAGAGACCCCTAAAACCATGCAAAACATTTGTAAAAACTTTATTCAATATAAGCGATCTAATAAGTTAGAGAAGTATTGTAAACATTGCAAAACATATTTGATGTATTACTAGGCGAACGTGGAAAACTATGGTTAAACTAAACTAGGAACATGTCACGTAGTTAATACGAGTCACGCAATAGTTGGATTAAAAACAAGAAGAATCAAAATTGTATCTGATGACGTGATAACTGATATCCGCAATAATTCATTTGTTCCGAGGATTAGTTCTACCGTGGATTTAGCTATTGCGTCATGTTAACGTTGGATCAAATTCCCTTTAATATTAATTAAACATTTCCTGGTAAATCTATAAAATAAATAATAATAAATTGCATCAATGCAATCTGATTACATTAGAATAAATTTTAATGAAAGATGTAGATTTAGCAGCTGTAGTAAAACAAATATTAAATGAAATTGCTAGCAGCCCATTTGAGCAAATAATAAATTTATTTTATAATTTCCGTGTCCAGACATATAACCATATTTTTCTTTTTAGGGTGGTTTTCCTGTTCCAGGTACAATACGCTGAAATATTTAATTGGTATTGGAGAGGACAATGTGTTCATGGAATTCGTTATTCACGTTATGGTTTAATATAGTGTTTCGTAATAAAATCTCCAACAAGAGATTGAAAATCTCTTGTTGGAGTGAAATAAAATTACTATAAGATTTGTGATAAATGATTCATTCAACATTTAATTAAAATACCTCTGTAATAAACGTATGAATTAAAAACTCTGAATAACTTTAGTATTTTTCTCGATATTCACAAACGTCTACGTACCCGATGTACAGGGGGTTCGTGCAAGTAAGTGATCATCTACACAGCTCATTGTTCCTTTCTAGATGAGGTAAAGCCTTCCTGATTACGAAACTTGACGATAGGAGAACACCTGCCACAGGAGGAACTCATGGACCTAGTATAGGGGTTTATAATGTTAATTTATCTGCCTGGTTTCTGATATTCAGTCACACCAACCTGGAGGTACGTAAAACACTCATTTTAACTACCGTGTCTTGGTCCTTCGGTCCTGTCCTTCCGATGATTAACCGCTCTCCCCGCCACTGCTGGTGACACACGGTCACTCGTCCTCCACATTGATACCCTTCTCTACCCCTCCGCACCAGCTCACTCAATCAGCCATGAGAATTCAGCCTTTAGGATATTTATGTATCACCTTTTGTTGTCCTGATTTCTTCGTAAATACCCTGTCCAATCTAATTTCCTTCTTAGAACATCTCCAGGTGTAAAAGGATGTTTCCGGATTTCCGCATTGTGTTTGATCTTTCATATTGCTGTCTCTCAGCAAACCTAAATACATATATTTACGTAGGAAAGATTAGCCAATGGTTCTATTTTGTACAGTTGTCGGTGTATTCAGTGTCACATGGTTGGCGAATTATAACATTAATTTTACTACTTATAATACATAAAATTCCATGTAGTCTATTAATCAATCCTCCAATTTTGTGCAGTGAGTGAGTGTTAACGGGCAACCGCGTTAAATTAATAATATACATTTTTATTTGAGCTCATAATTAGTTGAAGTTTATTTCGCCTGACGAACTTCAAGAAACAATATTTGTGCCACGTCAATTCATCTACATTTCTGTATTCCACTCAACGTCTCCATTGGCGTCCCTCAGCGACAACCAGTTGGCGTCCCTTGGCTCCTCAGCGACAACCAGTTGGCGTCCCTTGGCTCCTCAGCGTCAACAACAACAGTTGCATCCTACCACGATCATCCTCACTAACCTAATAATAACCTCACTAACCTAATGGTTAGTGACGAACAATTTATTAATTATAATTAACTGTTATTCATCTCTATTTTGAAAACCTTTAGCTACATTCCGGGGCTGGTCCTTCGAACTGTAATTTGAACAATTTATTGCCAAAACCTGGATAATTATTTATTTAATTAAACCCCAATTAATCAGACTTTATCCCTTAACCATCCACTTGGCTTAAAATACCTATCTTATGTACGGTTACCATTTTAATAATCTAATCTAATCTGGGCAAGGGGATGGTAATAGGTTATAATCTCTCAAAATAGAAATGGCTTGGGTGCATCCTACAGGTGATTGTAAAATAGAAAAAATGAAGCCTGTTTATTTATTTTCATTGGAGGAGTATTATAAGTTTTTCATTAAAAGATAAATAGTTCTGGAAATTTAATTTTTAAGTTTTTAAATGTTCAGTTCTACTTAATTATATGGGGCACATAAAATAGGTATACGATTTAATAAGATCTATTGAGCGTTTAACGAAATATAATTTAATGGTTTTATGGAGCTTTGTTTTCATTTAAAGTACGGTTGTATAGTTTATGGCTTTCTAGGTTTCAGCACTGTTGTGCTATCGTGTGGCGTCAGGTTTTACTATGTGGCTTCATAGTAAAATACTGGACCAGAGGACGTCGTTATAATATAATTTTTCATTTTAGTTGTCATACAAAAATCCGCTTCGAAAAATACCCTAGGTTTACCCAAAGAAATTCCATTGAGTTGCACTTCCACTGGTTTCAGTAAAACCCATTTCGCTTTAAGTTTTTGAAATAAACCGAGAGAAATAATTATTTAGTGGTTTCCAAAAGTACACTCAACTCTATTTCCATTTTGAAATTGGAGCTTCTCCCACACCGGATCTT
Source organism: Nephotettix cincticeps (assembly GCA_023375725.1). Classification (NCBI taxonomy): domain Eukaryota; kingdom Metazoa; phylum Arthropoda; class Insecta; order Hemiptera; family Cicadellidae; genus Nephotettix; species Nephotettix cincticeps. Next base: position 3,041,238 of record CM041789.1, read on the forward strand.
AGTCGAAACCCTCTTTTCGGTAAAATTGATACTATAATATCACTGTTGATGCGATAAAAAAATTAACAAATTTTGAAAATGAAGTAAGACTAGGGTACTGACCTTGGCAGGTTCAGCAACACGAATACGGAGGAAATGAGGAGCAGCATCTTGGTGATGCTTTGCTGAGTACGCGTCGACGCCAGGTTGCGACTGGACGACCTGATGTCTGCAACAATTACAGTAATTAATTACTATTTCAGATCTAAAATCAATTAAAAATTAGATTGGAAAGGTCTGACTGGAACGGTGGCGACGTCCTGTAATCCAGCTACTTAGAGGTCACGAATTGTGGATTGTTGTGAGCGATGGTCGGTAGGTGTGGTGTTCTCTTGTGTAGATTAACGTCCGCACTATTGAATACTACGTTAATCCACAAAAGACCATCCTCATAATTAGACCAATTCGTAATTCAGAGGTTCGGATTCCACGTTAAACTGTAGGTCCCTTAGTTGCCATCGGCTGTTGGGCTATTAATTAACAGTCTGTCTAAGGAACATGTCAGCCTTAGTCAGTAACAAAACTACAAGATCGCGCCACAATCATCTTACATTCAATCCTCATTCATACTTGGCTTAAAATACCTACCTTGTGGTATGGTCGCCATTTCAAATAATCTAAGTAAGGTCTTGAGGAGGTCTTTGAAAATCCGACCAAGTTCGCCTTCCTCAATGAGATAATTTATAGGGAAGGAACTTCATCTAAAAAATTCTGGTTTTGTAATTTTAATTCGTTTCTTGGACTACATCCAACCCATGATTCCTCCAGGCTACTAATACGTGAAATCTCAGAAGATAGTACTTAATTTTTCTGTTAAGGGCTTTACAATACAATTCGTAGAAGCCCAATGCCATTCTAAGGACTCACACTCAGCCCGTGTGAACGCAATATTACACTATATAACTATATTTGATCATTGATAATATTTTCCTTTAACCTAGATGGCTTTACTGTCGTTATAGTACAACATAATGAGCAGTTCGAGTTTATAATGGCTAACCGGGCGAGCAGAGGTACAAGGAACCAAAACCGCATTCAATCATTACAATGACATGAGCGATCCACGTATAGTGCTGTTAGTCTATGGTTGTACTTTGTTGTCACAATAATAATAATAAATGCCTTTATTTTTCAAGCGTTTTTCTGTATGTATAGCTTTTCAAAATAGCTTACGTCAACACAATAAAAAATACAACTTTGGTCTTAATCTAGTCATTCAAAATACATTTCATCTTAGCTTTAAAAGTCAAAAGACAAAGGTCTTTGAGGCTCGCTGGGTTTTTATCAATTCACATGAAGGTAAATAATAAATGACCATGCCTTCCTATATTTCAGTATATTTTTTTAAATTTCAAAAAAGTGATGGAAACATCGCTCGATCACTTCGGTTGAATATCCACCTATACCAAATCATCCATTCCAATCTTATACAGCCACTTTACCAGCATCATTAGGATGTGTTTTGAACGATAAATGTGTGTAGTGTTTATTGCATTTTTTAATCTATAAAAGTTATGATTTATATTCCATATATGGGACATTTAAACAGGACACTTTGATTAATGGTTTTATTCATTGGGCTTTAAACTAGTGATCCTGTCAAAAGAATAACTGATCTTTGTCACTAGCAAAGCCACAGGTCTTTAAACTCTTTACACTCATTACAGTCCCCTATATTCATATTCTCAATGAAATTTTCACTACATGGATGAGTCGATCTGACTAATATGAATAAACTCAACTGTCCAAAAGTTAGTAGATGATGATACATGGATGTTTAAACAGGATAACACATTTTTCCATCATTTACATGAGTGAATTTTATATTTGTAATGTACTCACGGATGCACTTGTTAGCAGTGGTGTGGACAAAGGTGGTGGTGGGGGTGGGCGGTGGGGCAGGTCCCATGTCCAGGTGGGCGGCTGATGACGTCACCATGCGGCCTGAGCGGCTGGGCGGCTGGCTGGCCTGGCTCGCCGTTGATCCTTGACCACGTGACGAGTGGTAGGACTCTTGTGACGCCGGAGCCGCCTTCCTGTTGTTGGAACTGCTTGACTGTGGTCACAGATGAACAATAGTGGTTACAGTAACTGGAACTACTCCTCCACTGTTGTCACAGATGTACAACAGTGGTTACTACAGCAACTGGAACTACTGATTAACTGGTTACTTACTCCTTGACTCACAGATGTACAATAGTGTTACAGTAACTGGAAACTTTCCACTGTTGTCACAGATGTACACAGTGGTTACTACAGCAACTGGAACTACTGTTCTGGTTATTACTCTTGACTGTGGCACAGATGTACAATAGTGGTTACAGTAACTGAACTCCCACTGTTGTCACAGATGTACAACAGTGGTTACTACAGCAACTGGAACTACTGATCTGGTTACTTACTCCGACTGTGAGCACATGTACAACAGTGGTTACAGTAACTGGAACTACTCCTCCACTGTTGTCACAGATGTACAACAGTGGTTACTACAGCAACTGGAACTACTCCTCCACTGTTGTCACAGATGTACAACAGTGGTTACAACAGCAACTGGAACTACTCCTCCACTGTTGTCACAGATGTACAACAGTGGTTACTACAGCAACTGGAACTACTCCTCCACTGTTGTCACAGATGTACAACAGTGGTTACTACAGCAACTGGAACTACTCCTCCACTGTTGTCACAGATGTACAACAGTGGTTACAGTAACTGGAACTACTCCTCCACTGTTGTCACAGATGTACAACAGTGGTTACTACAGCAACTGGAACTACTGATTAACTGGTTACTTACTCCTTGACTGTTGGCACAGATGTACAATAGTGGTTACAGTAACTGGAACTACTCCTCCACTGTTGTCACAGATGTACAACAGTGGTTACTACAGCAACTGGAACTACTGATTAACTGGTTACTTACTCCTTGACTGTTGGCACAGATGTACAATAGTGGTTACAGTAACTGGAACTACTCCTCCACTGTTGTCACAGATGTACAACAGTGGTTACTACAGCAACTGGAACTACTGATTAACTGGTTACTTACTCCTTGACTGTTGGCACAGATGTACAACAGTGGTTACTACAGCAACTGGAACTACTGATTAACTGGTTACTTACTCCTTGACTGTTGGCACAGATGTACAAGAGTGGTTACAGTAACTGGAACTACTCCTCCACTGTTGTCACAGATGTACAACAGTGGTTACTACAGCAACTGGAACTACTGATTAACTGGTTACTTACTCCTTGACTGTTGGCACAGATGTACAATAGTGGTTACAGTAACTGGAACTACTCCTCCACTGTTGTCACAGATGTACAACAGTGGTTACTACAGCAACTGGAACTACTGATTAACTGGTTACTTACTCCTTGACTGTTGGCACAGATGTACAATAGTGGTTACAGTAACTGGAACTACTCCTCCACTGTTGTCACAGATGTACAACAGTGGTTACTACAGCAACTGGAACTACTCCTCCACTGTTGTCACAGATGTACAACAGTGGTTACAGTAACTGGAACTACTCCTCCACTGTTGTCACAGATGTACAACAGTGGTTACTACAGCAACTGGAACTACTGATTAACTGGTTACGTCTTCACGAATTGTTGTCTATCTATAGATATCTGTAGGGTATCAGCCCTAAGTAATCTATTAGTGACATCGCCCGGTAAAACCACCCAAAAAGTGTTTTTATTATTTATATTTGTTAACAGGGTGTAGGGACCAAATTTTTAAACTTCTACCTAATAGGATGGTGTGTGAAAATTAATGACTATTTATGAAACGATATAATTATTAAATATTATTTTAATAATAAGCATTTAACAATGCAATAGGTATATTTTTAAAATTGACTTCCCAAGGGATAAAGGCAGTTCCGTACCATTGAACCGTGTCAGTTCACTGATAGGGCTTATTAAGTTCATTCTAGCGTTATATACTAATTGATTATCAACTTGTTGATCTTTTTCCAACGCGTCGTATTTTTAAAGAATCTCACAATGATTCTGAAAGTGATGAAATTCTCGTTTTACAGTAAGTGAACATGATTATTGAATATTCATTTAACAATGATTTTCGTCTTAAAATTATTTGAGACCGTAAATCGTTTATATATTCACTTTTATTAGATGCATTACAAAAAAAGTATATAAAATAAGTAAAAACCCCTATAAATATCATATTTGGAAAAATGTTTGTATTTAATTCCTTGTGGAAAGGAGATTAGACCATGGATGGATATGTCTAAAGGCTATGTTTTCAGTTTATCTAAATAGATGTTCTTAAGTTTCAAATTTTGGTCTTACAAATTGCTAAAACCCATCATCTAAAACATCGCGGTACATTTACAGACACCACACTTCACTTTATAAACGTTGCGTATGTTTAAACTATAAACTGTGATATAAATATAAATAACTATATTGAGCTCTAATATTAAGTTTCATCATGTAGAAATGAGGCAAACTTTAAATTTTCTTCATTCACGTTAAGATGGATGGCATTTGATGCCATTTGTAGAAGGGTTGTCCACTCATGTCACCTTTGTATATTAGGTTTTACGACAACACATACCAAAGTCTGTAACAAATGAGTATAAGAGGATAACGCATTCAGTTTGGTAATTCCACAAAAGGCTTCATTGGCTACATCTCTATATTTCTATAGACTTGTCTCTGTGGTCTGGAAGCCAACTGTTCCAGGAGTCCACAGAATAGTCCTGTAATTAGTAATCGTGGATCGACCTGTACTCATCAACCCTCCTTACAATATCGTATTTAACCGTCTCAAGACTTCCTTGATAATCAGTGAACAACTCTCTTTCAGAAAAGTTAAGTCCCGGCCAACTTAAATTACCACTCTTTTAGCTTTGACATGGATATGTCTAAGCTTCGGGGGATGTTAACTTTGTTATGTAACGTGCAGCGTATATGTTTGTTTACATCCCATTTCCATGAAAACAACCAGAGATATTGTATAAATTTTTTTAATATTTTGGTTATAAAAACAGCTGTTTATATGAAATGAATACATTCCCTTCGGAAATATCCATGATCTAACCCATTCCCCGAGGGTAGTAAATACAACAATTTTATCTAAAAGGATAGACTCCATGAAGTAAACAACACTTTCTTTTTTGAACATAAATTTTTAACAGTAAACATTAGTTGAACAATTACATATTGTAATAAGTAAATAAATAACTTAATAATAAAGTATTAAAAGTATAATGTACTAGTTCTCAAATTTTTATAGACAGGAACTGAACTATTATTTTAGTTTATGTATGGGTTAAAATATACTAAGTTAGGTAAGCTACTTTTAATTTTTATTCGGAATATCATGCCAGTTTTTAAAGTATACCACATATAAAATTACTGTTAAAAATCATTGGAAGAAATTTAATTGTATTATTTTTCTATTAGACATAATATAATTAGTATAGATCGTTACGTTGAGATAAGAATCTAAAGTAGTCTAATTAAAATAGGTTTATTAAAATTAGTATTAATTTAAACTGATTAATAGACTATTAATTTAAATTTGATAGCTGATAAATCAGAAAAAATGTTAGGAAAAAATTAGAAAAAATGCTTTTTTATCGCTCAAAACTGGATCTTTCAATGCACTTTCCTTTACTGAAACAGGTTAGTTTAAACCTTTTTTCTAAAAATGGTGTACGGAAATAATGGTGAAAAAAGGTTTCATCAGAGTGTGTGCTCGATTTCACTTAGTAGACGAACACAAGTGCCTTCTTTAACAGCACAGAAAGACAGTACATAAATTGAGATAATACCCATTTCGGGTTTATTTAGGTATCCAAAACTACAAAAATATCTCAATTCCAAGTAAGCAATGTACTCTCGAAACTCTAAATCTCTTTATGTAGAAGATAAACCCTTCTGTTATTTTTTGTTCATTAAAATCAAAGTTTAATGTCACAAACTGACGGGAATCAATTAATATTAGCTTGGTTGCGGGTTTGTTCCGGCATCGTTAAGGCTCATTGATCTAATGCCGGATAATCACTCGTTGGAAAATTAACCACTGGAATCCAATCAAACTACGTTTTTGGAATTTCGTATTCTGAATTTTTTCTGGCACCTCTTTATCAACTTCTATAAAATCGTAAAAATCAAAAGAATAATAATTGTTGTTAGATTCTACATATAAATAATCAAGCAATTGTTTTAGATTAACTCTTCAGAAAAGTACATGATAGCTTAAGCTGTGGTAGCTTGGCTTAAAAAATTAAATTTGTGGAAAACAAAACATTGTTGAAATAATAATCATCATAACTGTTTTAAAAATCCTCAAAAATATGTAATTGAAAAGATCAATTACCTCTACAGGGTGTATCTGAACTACACCAAAAACTCTGGGATATATTGATTTTGAGGTGAAAACAAATAAAAAATGACCTGTGAACATATGGCCTATCTCGCTCCATTTCCTGTCTCGGTGTATGTGTTTTCACATAACTTACTATAACTTTAAAACCACTTGAGGTAACAGCTTCAAAATTGGTACGTGTATTGATTGCTGATAGAACCTGTTTCTGTGCATAGTATCAAATCTCTACTTTATGCCATTTCAATTTTCCAAAGCCCTATATCTCAAAAACAATATGATTTACAAAAAAGAAACTCAACACAAAAAATTACAAAATTTAATTTTCTTTCAACCACACATAAACCCAATTCTCATTAATCTGTACATTTTAGATGAGATATTTACACTTTAAACATACCTAAACTCAATAAAAATAAAAGTATTGACATAGATATGTCTCAGCTCTAGGGGAGGGGGTGATTTGAAAGAAAATATGTAACTGTATTAAATTTTTAACACAAAATAATAAGAACAGCTCTTTATATGAACTGAGAAAATTCCATTTAGACATATCCATGATCCAACCTATTTCCTACAGGGAAGTAAATACAAACATTTTTTTAAGTTTTGCAGAACATTAGATCCATAAAAGTGATTCCATATAAATAAAATAGCCATAAGCTGTCAAATTAAAATCAACATTCGTTTGTATTTTATTGACCATTGGTTTTAAAACTATTTTTTAGTAACTTTTACCATATGGGCTATCAACTGATCTCAAGTGCTGCTAAATGACATTCCATTTCCTCAAACCAATGAAGTGAACTATTTGGGTTTGCGCCTTGATCCACGACTGACGTGGCGGTCACATTGAATGAAATACTTTAATTCAATGTAAAGCTGAGAAAATTATCCTGTCTTTTGAATAACAATTCTTGATTGTCAATCAAGAAAAAACTGCTAGTTTACAAAGTAATCAAAAACTAATTTGGACCTATGGAATTCAGCTATGAGGAACGTCCAGTGACTCCAACATCAAAATTTATACGTTTCCAGTTAAACTCAGTACGAACAATTCTTCAATTTCCTTGGTATATAAATGACGAGACTATTCACAATGGCACCAAAATTTCATTTGTTATAGATGAAATTAAATTAAAACAAGAGATACTTATTAATATTGGATATGCAAATTATTTAACAGTGATTCTCCTGGACAACAGTACCCTTACTGTCAGACTAATGAGATGTAGAGCTTTGGTCTTAAATATCTCTTCTAAATTATTACTAATGACTGTCATTTAAAAAAATCTGCTTTTTTAATAAAGACATTCCGATTTGTGTTTTTCGGGGAAAAGATTAAAAATACTAAACTAAAATATTCATAAGGTAGTAAACATTTACTTTGAGTCTATTTTAACTTAATGAACAAAGATTATTAAAAGCACTTTGAAAACTGTTTAAATAAACTCTTTGACAACTTTCCAGACAGTTATGTTTATTTTTGAAGGTAAAGTACATGAATTCGGTTTGATTATTTTAGGAATACGTATAATGTGAGCCCGAAGGTTTTGGTGTATTACTTTGTTTCGGAAGAGAAACCGCAGCGTTAATATATCGGACATAATTCTGTGAACCAATTATTACGAAACATAATGTTTAACTTGCGTTAGTAGTAAAATTAATATTACGTAATGTTGCGTTTCACGCTCTATGCACCTCGTAATGTAATAAACACTACAAGATTAAGTGAAATTGATCTAATGGAGAAGATTCCGGGACATCAGAAAATTCATCTAGAATATAACGTCAAAAGTCGTTGAGGACGAATAAGTGTTTTAATTTACTGTATTAATAGTTTATAAATTATCAAATAAATATTTCAATTAAGTGGAGGTAATATAATAAAATGTTTAACGCTAACCAGAATAGTATCCTTAGAAAAATACCTTGGAGAGAGTAGAGCTGCAAATAAATGTATCCCCAACGAATGCAAACCGCAATGTTCCCTACGAGGGATGATTGTAAGCAATCCAACATCTCTATTCATGTCGTTTCTAAAAAGTGGCAAATTTACAACCTATGAAGGCGCATGAGGCATGGAGGTTTATATATAGTTTTTTTAGATTCTCCCCTTATACATAGTATATGGAGAAAGTGTTGCTTTCGACAAAATTTTCGAATTTGAGTGAAGAGTAGATACATCCGTTTTCCGAAGTCAAAAATCGCTTTTGGACTAATGTATGTTTGTCTGTGTAAAACCCCCGAAACCACAATGATCGTTCGATCTGTATGTAATTATGTGCATGGGTACATTTCGGCTACATCTCCATATATCCGTTTATAGTTGGTAAATTTTAGATTTTTAAGGGTTGTTAACCTACCCCTTAAACCCCTTCAAATGTAAAAAAACTAATTTCTCAAAATTCGCTAAACGATTTTGATTAATTTTTGAAGGTTAGTAATTAATAAAATCTTAAATAATATGTCACCACCCTCATATCAGGAAAACTAATGGTTTAAAAGTTATGGGATTTTAATTGTAACAATATTTTTTAATGTTTTGATACAATAATTTTACAAAATAATTGGTCTTTAACCACAAAAACCAACATAAAAAACTGAACAAATCAGTATTTAGAATCACTAGTCTATGACTACGGGTTCCAGAGAAAAGTTTATTTAATGATTGTGGTTAACGCAGTAGCTTGTCTGAGGGCGCACAATGTTATTTTTATGGAGAATATTAAAAAACCAAAATTGTCCTTGTTCCTCAACCGTTTTCCACGAAACTTGGTATGCTGTGTAAGGTCATATCGCCCAAAAAACCCACTTAAAAAGGTTTGGTATTATAAAGGAACAGTTTCATTCTAAGAAAATTTCTTACAATTATTTTAACTTGTTTTTCTTGTTGTTAGTTTTAGAAATTAGAGGATGAAAATGTTTGTAATTATGAATTTTAATGAGTACAAAATAAACATTGAAGAATAATGATAGTTTTACTCAAGATTATAGTTTTTTTTTATATTTCACTTAGTGAGAAAGTATGTGTAAATGATACTGTTTATTATATAGATGACAAGATCTATCACAATGTTTTTATCCAATGGTGAATAACTTAATCTAATATAGCTTATTGAAAATATTTAATTGAAAGAGATGACCAGCTGTATAATTTAAAGTTATTTCCATTAAACTGCCTTGAGTTATCAATTATTTTCAAATTTTACTCAGTACGCCTTTCGAACCCATGGAGCTCTTCAGAAGCATTTCTAAGCCCATTAATTCAATGGTTGTCATGATGTCATCATAGGTCCACAACGCGTACAGCGTAACATTTGGAAATCATTGATACCTCAAGACAGTTTATTAAGGTATATAACTTCGATTCATATTAATAGGTGTCAAAGCTGTTTACTGATTAAGCAGCTGTAATGGCTTGAGTTAATACCGAAAAATTAATATCAGTTATTTAAAACTTATAATTGTTTTAAATATTTTTCAGCAATATACCACATTAAATTGTTATCTTAACGTAACAAATTTTACTAGTTAGAAAAAGAATTGAGCTAATTTCCTATTAGTTTTTTTACGATTTTATGTTAATAGTTTGTCATAATTATAGCTTTCCAAAACCGAGTCATACATCTCGCACAAAGGCAGACTTCCTGCTAGGAATAACAGGCTAAATATAGATAAAACGCAAAATGTGTTCAGGCGCAACAGTAAAATACAGAGGAATTATTTAATATTTTAATCTTAGTCAAATTTTCCCCCATTACACCAAAAATTATCTCATTATGAAATCCAGCTGTGAAGTGAACAATAGTGTCAAGTGGTGATCAATACAGCTCTTCAACTGTGCTCAGCGATCAGAGCCTTCTGAACCGTTGAGCACGCTACTCTGAATACAAACTACGTATTTGAGCTCCCACACGAAAATAGATAGTATGGTTAACATGCCATTGACATCATTAAATATGTGTCAATTTCAAAGGAGGACCACTTTAAATAAAAACTTACCTTATTTTTAATTGTTCAAAATTTTTTCAATATTAAATGTTCCCCCAATATTTTACAGTTTGTTCAATATTTTATCCTCCAATTTCTTACTCTTTTAGCGAATTTCCCATATGAAAGAAGCTATTACCGTAGGTCTAATGGCAAGACTTAAGCCCGGGACCATGTAATTGCTTCGTTTTTAGGTGCCCAGAGGCCAAAAACAATATTCGTTCAAAAAAACTACACAATTCAGTTATTTAAAGTTTTATTCTATCTCTAACGGTTACCGAGATATAAAAATCTAAACACAGTACGTTGTGTTTTGGGGCTCCAATTTATACTTATGGAGGATAAGGACAAATTAGTATTTTACTTATCAATGTATATTTTTTGATGACACTTGATATTTAGCTTCATGTGGTTGAGATGCATCTATTTATGCTTAAAAATCATAGTTTATGTGTTTATCATGATAGGTAACCTGCATACTCTTTTACCATGTTAATCATATAGAGAAAAGGCAAACTCTTTTATTTATGGACACAGATATTGATGAAACTTGGTATAAATTGTCAAAAATTTATCGACAGATAATGATAAAACTTGTCATATAGGAATCCAAACCACGGCCTCTGAATTACGAATTGGTCTAATTATCAGGATCGACTTTGCTGATTTACGTAGTATTCAATAGTGCGGACGTTAGAGGACACAAGAGAACACGACATCCACCGCCATCGCTCACAACTATCCACAATTCGTGACCCCCGAGTAGCTGGATTACAGGACGTCGCACCGTCCCAGTCAATACTCCTAGCTGATGACTATTTTATCAGCTGATCATTCATTTAACTGATTGTAATTTTGGGGAGCAGATGCTCTAACTACGTGAAGCCTCTATAAGTCTATTATAAGGTCGGTTCCGTTTTTTTGAAATTCTTCTAAAACTCTATTTAGTAAATAAAACACAATATAATACAGTACTTTGAGAAGCTTTCTTTGTGGCGTCAGATCTTCTCCCTATAATACCATGTATTTTGAAGGTAACCACTGGAAATTTGACGACGGTTTTTGTGCGAGAGATAGCCTAAGTTATCAAGGTGTTTGCTACGTCATACCATCCTGCTTTCAACAAACCTATGAACGCCTTCCTCATCCACAAAGTAGACTTCCCTTTAGGGTCACCAAGTATAGATTTATGGTTAAGAAGAATTTTATTCCTAAAAACTCTTTGTACACCTTCTATAATACATTTTTATGCGGATTTAAGATCTTGATCAATCAAAGTAAAGCAAAATTTACTCGGAAAAGTAATGGAAAACACTGTTAAAAATTACGAAAAAAATCCACTCACGCCATACTCTTTCTCACAATCAGATTCCACACACATTTTAGTTTAATTTTCAGCCAAATCATGGCAACCAGATTTTAGACATCAACAAATTTTTTGAAGTAATCATTCGTCCATTATTTATGTAAATAAAAAAGTATGTCGCTGGTCAGAAATTAACATATGTTTGGCGGGGGAAGTTTGTTCGTCACCCATACCTCTCTGTATATTTCCAGTTAACTTGGGAAAAATTGTTCATCTTAGTGACCTCAATAGTAGACGAGTAAAAATTTCATCCAACACTATTGATGCTGGCTCCCCACTAACAAGACTTTAAAGAGTCTTTTCATATTGATAGTCGAAGAAAATTTGCCGTTATAACGTTCTGGACTTGCAATTCTAAATAAATTCCAATTTCAACTCTAAATGACTGGGACGGTGGCGTCGTCCTGTAATCCAGATACTTAGAGGTCATGAATTGTGGTTGTGAGCGATGGTCGGTGGGTATAGTGTTCTCTAGTGTAGATTAACGTCCGCTCTATTGAATACTATGTTAATCAGCAAAGACCATCCTCATAACTAGACCAGTTCGTAATTCAGAGGCAGTGTTTCGGATTCCACGTTAAACAGTGAGTTCCTTAGATATGCAATTAACTGTTGGGTTATTAATAAACAGTTCTGTTTAAGGAACACGTCAGCCTTAGTCAGTACGAAGACTACAAGATCGCGCCACAATCATCCTTCACTCGTTTCTCATTTACTCGTATACTTGGCTTAAAATACCTACCTTGTGGTATGGTCACCATTCCAATAATCTAAATTTAATATTTTAAATCCTTAAATTTGGGGCTTGTGATGGTTAGTGTTACAAAAACGTTTGTGCAGAATAAAAAATTCAGCTATATTTATTTTATCTGTGTTTGGATTTGTTTCTCTTTCTAAGCTTCCTTACTTTTAGTTACCTAATTATTACTTTAATTAACAACTTAAAGAATATTCATATGAAGTCTGCAAGTAATGTGACCGCCCACTTTTCGTTTAAATACCGACATTGGTTGCACTGTGCTTTATGGGCTATTATTGGTCATGTCCTTCACTTTCAGACAGAGTTTACCTCACTCGAGTCATTCGGTTGATCTTTGACATCGTTTTTGTGACAGTTTTTGATGTTGTGCTCTAAAAATTACACATCAATTTTGAACTTCTGTGTGTCATCAGACGTCAAACGTACCGGAGCTGAAAAGTCACCTGAATGGAACACTCATTTCGGTACAGTCAGAAACAATCAAACAGCTGTTATCGAGCAGATGAAAGTCATTCCAGTATCGGAGTCTCAAAACACTGCTATGAGGAAGGGAAAACCTGTGTGCGCTGCTGTTTGGCTACAAATCATCGTTATTTTGAGGAAGACAATCATTTTATAAGATCAGTCACGTTATTTAATTTATAAACTTTGTATGTAACTAGCTCCAGTAACAAGAAATAAGATTTTAACATTAATATTCCAAGTAACATTTCATATTCCACATTAACTTTTAATTATTAATTTTTATGACTGGGATGGTGGCGTCATCCTATGATCCAGCTATTTGGAGGTCACGAATTGTTGATAGTTGTGAGCGATGGTCGGTGGGTGTAGTGTTCTCTTGTTTGGATTAAGGTCCGCACTAATGAATAATCCGCAAATACCATCCTCATGATTAGACCAATTCGTAATTCAGAGGCCGTGGTTCGGATTCCACGTTAAACTGTAGGTCCCTTAGTTGCCATCGCCTGTTAGGCTATTAATTAACAGTCCTGTCTAAGGAACATGTCAGCCTTAGTCAGTAACAAGACAACAAGCTCGCGCCACAATCATCCTACATTCATTTCTCATTCATACTTGGCTTAAAATACCTACCTTGGTAGATTGCCATTTCAATAATCTAAGTATCTAACAAGTAACATTTGTATAATCATATTTTTCCCTGCTGTGAATTTAAATAAGGGGAATGCTGTTGACAATACAAATAAATAAGCACATTTCTATTTATTTTAAAATAATATTCATACGAAGTCTGCAAGTAATGTGACAGCCCACTTTTCGTTTAAATACCGACATTGGTTGCACTGTGCTTTATGGGCTATTATTGGTCATGTCCTTCACTTTCAGACAGAGTTTACCTCACTCGAGTCATTCGGTTGATCTTTGACATCGTTTTTGTGACAGTTTTTGATGTTGCGCTCTAAAAATTACACATCAATTTTGAACTTCTGTGTGTCATCAGACGTCAGACGTACCGGAGCTGAAAAGTCACCTGAATGGAACACTCATTTCGGTACAGTCAGAAACAATCAAACAGCTGTTATCGAGCAGATGAAAGTCATTCCAGTATCGGAGTCTCAAAACACTGCTATGAGGAAGGGAAAACCTGTGTGCGCTGCTGTTTGGCTACAAACCATCGTTATTTTGAAGAAGAGAATCATTGTATAAGGTCAGTCACGTTATTTAATCTATAAACTTTGTATGTAACTAGCTCCAGTAACAAGAAATAAGATTTTAACATTAATATTCCAAGTAACATTTCATATTCCACATTAACTTTTAATTATTAATTTTTATGACTGGGATGGTGGCGTCATCCTATGATCCAGCTATTTGGAGGTCACGAATTGTGGATAGTTGTGAGCGATGGTCGGTGGGTGTAGTGTTCTCTTGTGTGGATTAAGGTCCGCACTAATGAATAATCTGCAAAGACCATCCTCATGATTAGACCAATTCGTAATTCAGAGGCCGTGGTTCGGATTCCACGCTAAACTGTAGGTCCCTTAGTTGCCATCGGCTGTTGGGCTATTAATTAACAGTCCTGTCTAAGGAACATGTCAGCCTTAGTCAGTAACAAGACTACAAGATCGCGCCACAATCATCCTACATTCATTTCTCATTCATACTTGGCTTAAAATACCTACCTGGGTAGATTGCCATTTCAATAATCTAAGTATCTAACAAGTAACATTTCAATACCTTCTCTTATATAACAAGTTAAAAGTAAAGAGGTTAGTAATTACCAGACGTTTATGATAATTAACGTATTTACCTGTTTAAAAGGTAGAAAATATTCAATCCAAAGGCAAACATTCCTCTCAGTAAATAATTCTTTCATGTTTTATATTGCACGTTCCTCTTTACGTTTAATAATTATCCATATTCTTGCCGGTTAACTTGTAAGGTTTACTTAAAGGTTTAAATTATTAAAGAAATACAGCGGTTATAAAAGGTACGGAAGCATTTTGGTATTTGTTTACTAATTAGGATACTTGGAACGCAAAAAGCTTAATCTTAACATCGTAATTTTTCCTTTTTCTAAAGGCCCAGTATAAATCAGTGGATAATTTTTAAAACTAAAATGATTTGAATATATAACATTTAGTTAAATTCTACCATATGCTTTGGGTATTGTGTTAAATGAATGTTAAGCAGTTAATTCTTTCAAAACCATTTTTACTGCAAGTTTTCATTGTATTTTTACATTATTGTTATTTGACTTGCATGAAACAATTTTTATTAGTTAAAATTGAGTTAATTGTTTTGTATAAAATCTTCATCAACACACCAATTTCACCAAGCCATAACCGTAGATTCTAAAATTGTATTTCAAGAATCAGAAAAGTGGAAATGTGCAACAACATTACAAATAATAGTTTCGAATTACTTCGTGAACTTAAAATTTTCCTTTTATTTACTAAACCTTCGATCAGTTTTTCGTACCTAGCTGTAGGACCGCACTTTTTTGTGGATCATCAGAAAGTCCTTAAGTAGATGATGTTTAAAAGTTATTTAAAAAAAATTGTATTTTAAAGTCTTAGGCCCGTATTAGACTTGGTCACTTGGCGACGTCACCGGTTGCGTCACCAGTTACCTGACTAGTCGGTGGGCATTAGTTCTTACGGCGCTTATTACACTAGGGTCACCGGTTGCGTCACCAGCTTTTGGTGACTGACCGGTGACTCTGCCCCGTAACCAGACGAGTCACCACTGGTGACCAAGAATTGTCGCTGGGTATTGAATCAAATGGCACCTATTACACACAGTCACCGCTGTTGCGTCACCACTGTATTTTTGTGTTCTGCAGTTCAGTTGTTTTGATACCAGTGTTGTGAGCGGTCGTCATGTCTGAAAAATATGAAGAAATGCTACTTCTTTTGTTAAGGAAAAGAAGGAGAGCGGTCGTCATGTCTGAAAAATATGAAGAAATGCTACTTCTTGCTCTTTTGTTAAGGAAAAGAAGGAGACGGGCAAGGAAAATGCACGTCCATCCGATATTATCTTTAAGAGAATCAAAAGGATTGTTTTATACCCTTTTTGATCAACTTTTAGCTGACGAAAGCAAGTTCTTTAACTACCTGAGAATGTCACAATCCTCTTTCTTTGAACTGCTTTCACTAATAAAGGTAGAAATAACCGGGACAAATACTAGAATGAGGAAATGTGTTTCGCCAGAAGAAAAACTTGTAGTTACTTTAAGGTAAGTAAAAAGTGTTTTACTTCATTTTAGTACGTTCAGAGCATGATTCTTATTTGAATAACTTACAGGTTTTGTATTACAGTAAAATGTACCACTATAATATTACCTGAGTTCCATTAAATTTTAATAATTTGATATGTAATTGTATTATACATTATTTGAGTTAGAAGCTTTTTAGCATTTGTGATGGTTAAAACATGTGATTATTTTTACTAAAGTAAATTAATAAATTAACTAACAGGACTATTTCAATAATCATTAACTGTAATAATAATGAAAATGTGTTACTGTCACACATGATTTACAGTAGTAATTAGTAAACATTATTCAAACAAAATATTCTTACAAATTATATCGAAAACATGTAACAATTAAGGTAAAAAATGACTTTGTGTTGTACTAAAAATTTAATTAATGAGTAAGAATAAAAATAACAATAGGAAAAAATATTTACTACAACGGTTAAAAAAAATAATAATGACATTTACCAAACTTACAATTACAATTGATTCATCAGTTGGTACCGTCAAAGAGTAAAATTTCACTGTCACTCGATTGACTTTGGAAATCGTCATTGGAAACGACTGATGTTCTTCCGGACGATGGAGACTGTATGGCGTCAATAGTGTTTGGGCGTTGTACAGGAACTTCGAAATTGTTTGTTTGATGGTTCACAGGTTGCTGAAGAAAAGTCGGCTGGTTCATTGGTGATTGATGAAAAGTAGGGGGCTGATGCATGGTAGGCTGGTTCATAGTAGGCCGATAATGCATAGAAGACTGGTTGATGGAATGCTGATGCATAGTAGGAGGTGCTGAATACTGTTGCCACGATGGTCCTGGAACATTATTGTAGGACTCTGGAGTCCATCCTTGTTGCAAAGGGGCTTGTGCAGCAGCGACGAGGGAAATTATATCTCCTCGGAGTTTCAATTTTCAGCGCTGAATGAGTGGTGACTCTCCTGGTGTCGCGGCTGGCTGCCCGCACAGTCACCGGTGACGCAACCGGTGGCGTCGCCAAGTGACCAAGTCTAATACGAGCCTTACATAAGTCTAATATATTCTGCCATAATTTCACGAAACAGTCTAACAATATATTGTGGTTGTATAAAATTAGGTTAGAATAATTTCAATTAACCGTGATTGATATAATTCAGTATGATGTCTTTAACCTTTTGTAATTTTAATCATAATCTTTCCCCATACTATATCTCACAAAATTCATATGTATGTAAACCAGTGGCCAACTTTACAACATAAACTTGCGTTAAATCGTGTTGAATCAGGATTGAAACAGTGTGACGGTGGTCAGTTTACTGTCCGAAATTATTTAAGCTTCGTTTAAAGTTATTTACCGAGTGAACCGAAATAAACCCGTCACGATCTATTATACATCAATAGTTTAAATAAATACAATTACTACGAGAACCTTTTATCCGAACATCACTGACCCTTTAATATTTTAATTTTCATGCGGTAAAAAAGTCGAATCCCATCGTATCGACAGAAAATATTTACTAATAAAATATTGCATGAAACAAATATATATCTATAAAATGTATTTATTGCATAGAATATAATTGAATTTTTAACTGGATGGAACTGAAACGTTCGTCTTTAGACTATATTAAAAGATCTTAAGTGGCAACCATGCTATCATATAAATCTGGGACAGTGGCGACGTCCAGCTACTTGGAGGTCACGAATTGTGGTTGTGAGCGATGGTCGGTGGATGTAGTGTTCTCTTGTGTGGATTAACCTCCGCACTATTGAATAGTACGTTAATCCGCAATGACCGTCCTCATAATTAGACCAATTCGTAATTCAGAGACCGTGGTTCGGATTCCACGTTAAACTGTAGGTCCATTAGTTGCCATCGGTCGTTGGGCTATTAATTAACAGTCCTGTCTAAAGAACATGTCAGCCTTAGTCAGTAACAAGACTACAAGATCGCGCCACAATCATCTTACACTCAATTCTTTATTCATAGTGATTTTTAAGGGTAGTTTGCCCCTAAAATTCCTTAAAAACGTGAAAATCCAAATTTCTCAAAAACGGCTCTAATAATTTTTATTCAAATTTGACTGTTTATACCGCGGGGGGTCCCCTCATACAATTCGAACGATTAATTTAACTTTGTTTCTCTTGTTTTTATTTTCAGAAATGGAATGATTATTTTTGAAACAACAAATTATTAAATGATATTTATATAAAATTTGAAGAGCATGATAGTTTTATTACAGATTGTCTTTTTTACATTTACTTAGGGAGAAAGTATGTGTCGGTCCACTGATACCGTTTATTGTAGTTACTTTATACGCTTACACTGAATTTCAAGTTTCTATGTGAAAGGAATTACGGTCTATTACGAGATTTGTAAAAAACTCATACAGACAGAATGAAAACAAGCCATTGAAGACCCATGTTTATGCTGTAAAATATGTTATTCTTGATACAAGCAACAAATAGACAAAAGTTGACTAGGTAGTTCAGAAACAACCTGTATAGTTTTGCGTCTGCTTATAAACTATTCCTAATCTAAGCCTGAATAAAGCTAAAATCACAGGACAGTGATGTATTCTTCGCAGAGTTGAACATTAACAGTTCGCAGTTGTATATGCATTGCCTGATAAGCGAGTTTTACTGCTGTTAGTTCTGCCGGATAAATGGATGCATCGGATTTAGCTTTCTAACTTTAGGGATAAAGTTAAACTTTCCTTTTTCAAGGCTGAGTAATAGTATTTTTTATTCTTTACTCGCCAAACCATCTTAAACGTGATTTTTTTCCAAAGCTACGGTGAGTCCATTATGTTTCTTCTCAATACCTGATTATTTAATTTTTAACATACCAATTAATGTTTCAAGATTACATTTCAACAGTTGGTGTTTTGAAAATAGGAGTTCGAACTTGCGGCATTTGAACTTTAACTCGAAGTTATAAGTACATTTCTAGTCAATTCATAATGCATTTATAGAAGTTATTTACTTGTTTGGATAAGAGACAACTTTGTTATTATTTAAAATATTAAATAAATGAAAGTATGTGAGTATACAAAGATTTTTGAATAAAACTATAAACTATAAAAGAATTGAAAGGAAGGATGTGCCCTAGGTATTCGTAGCCAATATATTATTTCTTAAATACGTGAGAGGTCTAATACACTTATGAACACATACAACACACACTTAAATGTGTTTAGTGATCTTTGTTCGTAGAATATTACTAACCACTTGTTATAATAAACTATATTAAATATATGTATATTAAATAATACATGCTTGCTTAAAGATACATAACACTGTATATTTAAGCAATGCTTAGTGAAGTAACATAATATTTCTTACAACTGTAATATTTCAGAATAGCAATCATATTTCTTTCAGACACGGATCTTGTAGTAAGAAGGACAAATTGAAACGTTTTGGGGGATTCCTCTTGGTAATAACTAACTTTTTCCAGAGAATGTTTCTGGCCACTTAGCGGATTCTGGTTGCCTCAAAACCAATATTCATAATCTAAGGTCAAATTTTAAAATTTTGGTAAAAACTATACTTATTTATACGATTAATTTCCATCAGTTGTAATGATCGATTTATACTTAAGTTTTGATCAATAAAAACTTGTAAAAACTAACAGATTATAATATTTCTCTTTCAGGTGAAACTTTGGGGGCAGCTGAGGGGTTGACCTCATTAGTGGGATTAAAAAGGGTCTAGGAGCCTCCGAGAACGGTCAACTGGTACAGCCGCCCGACCAGGTAGTGGTCTCAAAACGTGGGAAAAGGGAATTTAGAATCCCCAGGCAACCCACGTAAATAAATTTCAGGAAATAACACGTTATGGACTTGCAAGTTTGGAAATATTTAAGAACTATATATAATTATTATTGTCGTAACAATTAAAGGGAATTTTTAATTCCCATGCAACCCTCGTATGTAAGATTTCAGGAAATAAGATGTTATGAATTTGTAAGCTCAGAACAATTTAAGAGCTATATATATAAGTACTGTTGTAACAATATAGGCCAACAAAATTAAAGTATATACGAGCATTATTAAAATATACTACTGTATATATATAAAATATATTAAATTATACACTCGTATTATTAAAACCTAGCGACTGAGCGTTGCTCAGTGAAATAATGTATAGGGACTAGACCTAAACATGTATTAAAAAATAACTCCAATCTCAGACTACTCTTAATTGCTTAATAAAATTACTTACTTCAATTAGGAATGAAAATTTTTGTTATATATACGTTAAAAAGTTAACATAAACCACCTGTAAACTAAGCTACTGAAACTTGAAACGGATAAAATCGTGTTCCGCCCGAGAATTCATTGAGGAATCATCGAATTGGCAGTTATCCACTCTACCAATCAAACCACGGCGGCCTCTCGTAGCCTACCAGTGCGTTTGGATTATTTGAACTGACCTTGGTTTATTCATGCAAAACCATTGTTTTCTGTCAAGAACAAAATATTTTGGAGATATAATACTTTGACTTTATTTCATGCAGTTCTTCTAACACCATTTAGTTCCAACAAATTGTACTCGCTTAGGATTAACATTTTTCTTTTATTAAAATTCATAGTTTATTAAAGCCCCACAATTTCTCGTTAAAAACAGTATTTTTCGAAGCAAAAGCAGCAGTAAAATATAATTACTACTTTGCTACTGGTGTTCTTTAGCCACCGTAATTTTTATTATTTACGTTGGTTATTAAGAGTCCGCATCAGTGGTAGCCATCTTGGATTTTAGTCCCGTAAGAGCAATGTAAAATTTTCACAGAACATACCTTCACTTTGGCGTCTGTAGTGGCGTTAGTTATCAAAGTATCAATGTTAAACTTTGGAAGTACATTGATGAGATGTGGCTCAAGGGCATGACCTTTTAATCTGTTCAAAAATTTAACTTGATATAAAAACAAAAATCAAGGAATATTTTACAAAATAAATCATTATTATTTTTTTATTTTAAATTTTTTTATCTTAAAATAAGAAGTTCTGTAAGTTGGTGCCCTGGAGGACTGTAATACCTTTAATTTGACTCTTCCGTTAATTTATGACAATAGGTCAAGGAGATATAGGCACCAGAATTTAACATTGCTCTTACGGGACTAAAATCCAAGATGGATACCACTGATGTAGACTATTAACACTTGACTTTATTGTCAAGTGTAACATCAATATAAAAATAAATATCTCTATAAATCGAACACGATGGATCTTGGCTTAAAAATACACTCGGACGAAGTTACTTGGTCTAACAAACTCGCAATGTAAACAGTGTCCAAAAACACAACAGTATCCGTATATTGTGGACTTGGCTGTGTACAGCTGGAAGAAGTATTTGCATAAACAGTCTCACATGCAAACAAGTAGTTATCAGTGTTTACAAATGCGCGTCTACCGTTATGGATTTGCCGTATATTGGGAAGCTTAAGTAAAAGAAAATATTTTTGGTTATTTTTAATAATACGAACGAATAACTCGAGTGTAATATTTATTTAGATGATGACATTCTTCGTTACGCTGAAATGTTTATCGATCCAAATGTAGAATCCTGTTTGTGGTTGTAAACCACATTGACGTTCGAAACAAAATATTTTTACTTTGCAACACTCGTTTCTTTTCGAAGTCAAAGATGTGGTTTGTTTAGAGATGAATTGAAATAGTTTTACCATATTGTCTATTCCTTATTTTATTCCATATTCCTTTTAGTCTTAACTCTGCCTTTATTTTGCTATATGAAGGATTATTAAAAATATTGGTCAAATATGAACGATTTAGTAAATGCGATTGTAATCGTGAAGGCACGATTGGACGTGCCTTCATTGTTGAGCTCTAAACAATAATCAGAAGGGGTTTTTGTATCTAAAACGTGTTTAACTTTCGAACTGTGGACTCCTTGGTAAAAAATATCATCAGCATTTATGAGCCATGCTCCTGAGTTGCTTAAATCAGGAAATTATTTACGTATTAATAGACAAACTATCAATTGGTCAGTTTGACCTGAGATGTGAATAAACTTAGTTAAACAGCACACTTAGTGTATGTGTTCAAATTACACTGACATACATAAATAGCTTTTTTGAATTTTCTGTGGTGTGAGATGATTTGAACAGTGTAAAATTAATACTGTAATACAACTAAGTATAAAAATTAACAATTAACATTTAATAAAATGAGTAACTCACATGTAATGGATGAAGAATGAAGTCAGAACGTTCGTTGAAGTCAGCTGCCCCGCCTTGCTGCTTGAACCGCCGACTGAACCTGATGAGGTTCCGGGTGATCATGGTGTTCATGACGATGATGAGAGCCAGCGGGACGATCAAGGTCAGGAAGGAGTCGATGATGTTGATGACTCTCATGGTCTCGTGGTAGCCTTCCCTCAGGTCACACACGCCTTGGCCGTTGATGCCGGCGGTCACGAAGCTGTACGCGTGCGTCAGAAGCGCCACCTAAGCAATTGAAGTAGTTGAGGAAAAATGTACTATCTTTGTTTGAAGTTCATTATTGGTGATGGCGGGCTTTTCTTGATTAGTTTCGGATTGCGGATACTTCCACCACGATTAACAAAACAAAAATTCACGAGGTTTCGGAATCTGGAATCTAATTCCGTTCCCAAGTGGGCTAGAACTTTAAACTCGCGTGGGCGAGGTGTTTGTATTATTTTATTCAGATTTTCAATTTATCCGAATTACCCAACCCAACGAGAGTTTTTGAAAACTCAGTCACACAGAAACTCCTATGTTGCATTGTAG
This sequence comes from Nephotettix cincticeps, assembly GCA_023375725.1. Taxonomy (NCBI): domain Eukaryota; kingdom Metazoa; phylum Arthropoda; class Insecta; order Hemiptera; family Cicadellidae; genus Nephotettix; species Nephotettix cincticeps. The sequence goes on from CM041789.1 coordinate 3,064,228, forward strand.
CTATCTTACTAACAACTGATGATAAAACAAAATTGCTGCCCAATCGTTGCGAAAACTCTTTCGGGTGTTTACGAAACTATGGTAAAAATTTTTAAATATCTTAATTTTAGTGGTTTTAAGTTTATGTTTGTCCGTTTTACATTTTTATGAAATACAACATTATGAATTTGGGTTCATATTTTTGGATAAGTTCTGTATACGTTTATATTCGATCCGTGCTCACAAATTATAACAATTAAAAGAATAACAAGGAAGAATACTAAAGGAAATTCAGTATGTGATTTGCCTGATGACACTGTCGATGCAATGTTCTACAGTAGTACTAGAATAAAAAGGAGTTAGCCTTAAGAAATCATTTTGGGATGCAAATTTAAGTTCAATAATACAATTCTTATAATAAAATTGGCAAAATCTACAGTGAAATTCACAATTAGTATTTTCAAGAACCAGTTTATATTTTTTTGTAAAAATATTCTTTGTTTTTGAACAATTCACAATGGTGAAAAAAGGAATTTGAAAAAATTCTTACATTAAATTAAGTTTGATTGATTTTAGTTTAGCATCATTATGAACTGTACATTTCAGTTTCAATTAATGAATTCAAAAATATAATGTAGTTTTATTTTGATTTACATGGACGTGTCTTAGCTCTGGGGGAGGGTGTATTGGTAATCCACCCAATTACAGGTCAGGCCAAAATTTGAGATAAAATGCTCAATGACGTAATGAGAAGTGCTGTTTAAAGGAACTGGAACCATTTCTTTCAGACATATCCATGATCTTAAATATTTCTCACTAAAAAGTTAATACTGTACATTAACTGTGCATTACTGTGTGTACATTTTTTATTCAACCATATACTCACCAGTGTTAGAGAGAAGACTATTGTCTTGGCCCGAGTGACGGTGCACATGTGTGGGCGGTGGAGTGGGTACTGCACCGCGATGAACCTATTAAGCAAAGAGTTAGTGTTATCACTGAGGGAGAAGTTTTATTAATAAACTTTTATTAATAATAAGATTAAAAATGTTTGCAATCAGTCCTTCCTAGCTATTGAAAATCTTATAGGTGCTTTTAGATTCATTTGGACAATGGAATCTCCCTTTCCCTACGTTATTGATCGAAAAAAATAATTGGGAGATAATAGAGTTTTGAAAATTCATAATGGCGTTGGTTATTAATTATTAAATTAACAATTAGTTGGACTTTTCCAACGCGTCTTGTGTTTAAAATCTACACGTTTCGAGAGTTGGATAAACTACTCCCGTTTTCAAGTGCCTAACAATATTAACATCTGTACAAACAAAAGGTTATTTCTACATATAAAACGGAAACCGGTCAAAAAAAAATATAACTATAGAATTAAATAGTATTCAGTAGAGTGTTTTGTTTACTATTTAATTCTATAGTTATATTTTTTTGTGTTTTTTGGACTGGTTTCTGTTTTATATGTAGAAATAACCTTTTGTTTGAATAAATGTAAATATTGTTAGGCACTTGAAAACGGTAGTAGTTTATCCAGCTCTCGAAACGTTGTGTACATTTTAAAAACAAGACGCGTTGGGAGATGATAATTAATTGAAAGTTAAACGAATTACGACGTCTAACATTCAGTATAGTATCATTTGTCCTACGATAAATTTTGAAATTATTTTAACATTATCACTTTATATCACTTAAAAATAAAAGTTAATTTGTATTATATTGACCGTTCTACTGTGAATGCCACGATCAGCCAGACACTGAGGAAGCTGCAAACACTGCTGAGATAGACGAGTCCTTGACACCATCCGTCCTTGTTGAACACCTGTTCAAAATAATATGAATAGAAATCACACAAAATTTAGACACAAATATATAAGTTCAAAAGCTATTTTCAGATTTTAAAATATTATACGCGGATATTATCTTACTTTTGACTAACTTTTAGCCACGTTCCACATTTTAGGTTGGTTATGAAAGGATGAAGTTTGAACGTCTTTAAAAGCTTTACGATCTCTGCCGAAAGCTTCACTGGAGTATGAAATCTAAAAGTTTGATCTTAACAGTTATTTCATTATTTAGAGCACTTTCCACGCTCAATAAATATAAGTAATTAAGTCAGTAGTTGATGCAACCACTTGGTCTTAACCATCTGATATCATGATTAGGGCGAGCTGAAGATGCTGAAACTATCTTTTATTAGTTAAACAACTTATATTCAAAGATTTATAGAATATTTATGAAATGGTCACTGATTCAATCAAAATAAGGAATATCATATAATTATTAGTCTATGGTACTTTAATCATGATCGTAGCAGAATAACAAACATTAAAACATGTAATATTGTTGCGGTTTTAACTTGTGTTGCTGTTTTATTTAAACGTGATGTTTATTCAGCAATTATGATTATTAGAAATGCAAATCCGTTTTCGGGAGCCATTATATCATTAATATGATTGGCTTTATTTTTTGTATCACCCGAAATCATTCCTTGTGTGTTCTGAATATTGACATTTTTAGATACTGTTGAATTTTCATTCCCAAATGCATCGTTTTCAAAAAGATCGTCTATTTGTACTATAGGAAGAAAAAGAACAGCTTATCTCTTCGATACATGTATCTAAACAGACGTTTTTGAATAAGTATGACGAAAAACACTTTTTTAAACCGATATTTTGCGTTACAAGTGAGTCGGGTCCGTTGTATGGCAAACTGTGAAACAGCGGCCGTGGCCAATAAAGTGTTTTTTATGAAATGTGTGCTATTAAAAAATAAATAATGTAATACATGACCTAAAATAAGCTATGCATTGATTTTAGTAAAAAATTAATAGCTGGAAAAGGTGCCACTGATTTCTTCAAAAAGATTTTCTCAGAGGAAAGGTTTGAAGGTATTAAAATTTCCACATAAAGGTGCCACTGTTATTAAAATGAATTTTCTAGTAAAAAAGTATTACAATAAATCTCCCCAAATTTACAGAATCCAGAGAAAGATCATGGGTTAAAAATCATGGCAATTCTTTGCGGATGGAAATGCAACTTTTGTTTTGGGATTTTTTTACCTTCAATTCAAGAATATATCAGATGTTGAGAGTAATTCATGTTCCCACCTGGACTCCGAGGTTGTTGTTGAGCCAGACCATCATTAATGTGGCTAAGAAGCCGAAGTCCGCCGTGGCCAGGGCAGCAAGATAGTAGCTGGAGCTCCTCATCTTGAGGTGGGTGTTGAGGAAAACCACACAAGACAACAGGTTACCCACCTGCACAAGACCTCAAGCATTAGGCTTAGAAATTTGGAAAGCTATAAAAAAGTGACATCAGTATAATTTGAAGTAAAACCAACATTAAAAATGCTAACTTTAACGATCAATAAAGATAAAAAGTTGTCTAGTTCAATAGATCATTTCTCTGATAACTTCACAATCTTCACCATAATTATAGTATGGGGATAAGGAAAAAAAATTAAAATAAATTAACAAAAATTTGAGGTTTACAAATAAAAAAGTAGATTATTATCTATTATGGTTGTACATTTATTCATTGATTTCAAAAAATATCACCCTTATCCCAGGAAAGCAACTCTTTTCATCACCATAACTTGGTGGTAAAACTATGGACCTATGTGGATAATAGTGAGGATGTGATACAGGTGGAAGAGGTCCAGCAAGTCCAGTAGAGGGAAACACTCGTCTGGCACCAAGTCGTGCTCTTAGTGGGGTTACATACTACTCACCAGACCTATGAGGATGATGGCGGGGATGTAGTACAGATGGAAGAGGTCCAGCAAGTCCAGTAGAGGGAAACACTCGTCTGGCACCAAGTCGTGCTCTTAGTGACGTTACATACTACTCACCAGACCTATGAGGATGATGGCGGGGATGTAGTACAGGTGGAAGAGGTCCAGCAAGTCCAGTAGAGGGAAACACTCGTCTGGCACCAAGTCGTGCTCTTAGTGACGTTACATACTACTCACCAGACCTATGAGGATGATGGCGGGGATGTAGTACAGGTGGAAGAGGTCCAGCAAGTCCAGTAGAGGGAAACACTCGTCTGGCACCAAGTCGTGCTCTTAGTGACGTTACATACTACTCACCAGACCTATGAGGATGATGGCGGGGATGTAGTACAGGTGGAAGAGGTCCAGCAAGTCCAGTAGAGGGAAACACTCGTCTGGCACCAAGTCGTGCTCTTAGTGACGTTACATACTACTCACCAGACCTATGAGGATGATGGCGGGGATGTAGTACAGGTGGAAGAGGTCCAGCAAGTCCAGTAGAGGGAAACACTCGTCTGGCACCAAGTCGTGCTCTTAGTGACGTTACATACTACTCACTAGCCTATGAGGATGATGGCGGGGATGTAGTACAGGTGGAAGAGGTCCAGCAAGTCCAGTAGAGGGAAACACTCGTCTGGCACCAAGTCGTGCTCTTAGTGACGTTACATACTACTCACCAGACCTATGAGGATGATGGCGGGGATGTAGTACAGGTGGAAGAGGTCCAGCAAGTCCAGTAGAGGGAAACACTCGTCTGGCACCAAGTCGTGCTCTTAGTGACGTTACATACTACTCACCAGACCTATGAGGATGATGGCGGGGATGTAGTACAGGTGGAAGAGGTCCAGCAAGTCCAGTAGAGGGAAACACTCGTCTGGCACCAAGTCGTGCTCTTAGTGACGTTACATACTACTCACCAGACTATGAGGATGATGGCGGGGATGTAGTACAGGTGGAAGAGGTCCAGCAAGTCCAGTAGAGGGAAACACTCGTCTGGCACCAAGTCGTGCTCTTAGTGACGTTACATACTACTCACCAGACCTATGAGGATGATGGCGGGGATGTAGTACAGGTGGAAGAGGTCCAGCAAGTCCAGTAGAGGGAAACACTCGTCTGGCACCAAGTCGTGCTCTTAGTGACGTTACATACTACTCACCAGACCTATGAGGATGATGGCGGGGATGTAGTACAGGTGGAAGAGGTCCAGCAAGTCCAGTAGAGGGAAACACTCGTCTGGCACCAAGTCGTGCTCTTAGTGACGTTACATACTACTCACCAGACCTATGAGGATGATGGCGGGGATGTAGTACAGGTGGAAGAGGTCCAGCAAGTCCAGTAGAGGGAAACACTCGTCTGGCACCAAGTCGTACTCGTGACGTTACATACTACTCACCAGACCTATGAGGATGATGGCGGGGATGTAGTACAGGTGGAAGAGGTCCAGCAAGTCCAGTAGAGGGAAACACTCGTCTGGCACCAAGTCGTACTCGTGACGTTACATACTACTCACCAGACCTATGAGGATGATGGCGGGGATGTAGTACAGGTGGAAGAGGTCCAGCAAGTCCAGTAGAGGGAAACACTCGTCTGGCACCAAGTCGTGCTCTTAGTGGGGTTACATACTACTCACCAGACCTATGAGGATGATGGCGGGGATGTAGTACAGATGGAAGAGGTCCAGCAAGTCCAGTAGAGGGAAACACTCGTCTGGCACCAAGTCGTGCTCTTAGTGACGTTACATACTACTCACCAGACCTATGAGGATGATGGCGGGGATGTAGTACAGGTGGAAGAGGTCCAGCAAGTCCAGTAGAGGGAAACACTCGTCTGGCACCAAGTCGTACTCGTGACGTTACATACTACTCACCAGGCCTATGAGGATGATGGCGGGGATGTAGTACAGGTGGAAGAGGTCCAGCAAGTCCAGTAGTAGAAAAGTCGTGCTCTTAGTGGTTATACAATACTATAGAATATGAGGAAAGGTGGAAGAGAGTAGAGGGAGTCGTCGTGGGGTCGTGCTCGGGTGAGGATGATGGCGGGGGTAGTACAGAAGAGGTCCAGCAAGTCCAGTAGGAGTGGCACCATGGTGCTCTTAGTGGTTACACTACTCACGAATGAAGAGGATGATGGGGAGGGATGTAAAACGAGTCGTGCTCGAGTGGAGGTACATACTACATACTAGTATGAGGATGATGGGGGATACAGTAAGTGGGGATGTGGTAGTCAATTACTAGGTGATGAGGAAGATGTGAAGATATGTAGTAGAAATTAGTCTGGTAGTCGTGAGTTTACATACTACATACTCAGAGACTATGAGGATGATGGGGGGATGTAGTACAGTGGAAGAGGTCCAGCAAGTCCAGTAGTGGGAAACAACTCGTCTGGCACCAAGTCGTGCTCTTAGTGACGTTACATACTACTCACCAGACCTATGAGGATGATGGCGGGGATGTAGTACAGATGGAAGAGGTCCAGCAAGTCCAGTAGAGGGAAACACTCGTCTGGCACCAAGTCGTGCTCTTAGTGACGTTACATACTACTCACCAGACCTATGAGGATGATGGCGGGGATGTAGTACAGGTGGAAGAGGTCCAGCAAGTCCAGTAGAGGGAAACACTCGTCTGGCACCAAGTCGTGCTCTTAGTGGGGTTACATACTACTCACCAGACCTATGAGGATGATGGCGGGGATGTAGTACAGGTGGAAGAGGTCCAGCAAGTCCAGTAGAGGGAAACACTCGTCTGGCACCAAGTCGTGCTCTTAGTGGGGTTACATACTACTCACCAGGCCTATGAGGATGATGGCGGGGATGTAGTACAGGTGGAAGAGGTCCAGCAAGTCCAGTAGAGGGAAACACTCGTCTGGCACCAAGTCGTGCTCTTAGTGGGGTTACATACTACTCACCAGACCTATGAGGATGATGGCGGGGATGTAGTACAGGTGGAAGAGGTCCAGCAAGTCCAGTAGAGGGAAACACTCGTCTGGCACCAAGTCGTGCTCTTAGTGACGTTACATACTACTCACCAGACCTATGAGGATGATGGCGGGGATGTAGTACAGGTGGAAGAGGTCCAGCAAGTCCAGTAGAGGGAAACACTCGTCTGGCACCAAGTCGTGCTCTTAGTGACGTTACATACTACTCACCAGACCTATGAGGATGATGGCGGGGATGTAGTACAGGTGGAAGAGGTCCAGCAAGTCCAGTAGAGGGAAACACTCGTCTGGCACCAAGTCGTGCTCTTAGTGACGTTACATACTACTCACCAGACCTATGAGGATGATGGCGGGGATGTAGTACAGGTGGAAGAGGTCCAGCAAGTCCAGTAGAGGGAAACACTCGTCTGGCACCAAGTCGTGCTCTTAGTGACGTTACATACTACTCACCAGGCCTATGAGGATGATGGCGGGGATGTAGTACAGGTGGAAGAGGTCCAGCAAGTCCAGTAGAGGGAAACACTCGTCTGGCACCAAGTCGTACTCGTGACGTTACATACTACTCACCAGACCTATGAGGATGATGGCGGGGATGTAGTACAGGTGGAAGAGGTCCAGCAAGTCCAGTAGAGGGAAACACTCGTCTGGCACCAAGTCGTGCTCTTAGTGACGTTACATACTACTCACCAGACCTATGAGGATGATGGCGGGGATGTAGTACAGGTGGAAGAGGTCCAGCAAGTCCAGTAGAGGGAAACACTCGTCTGGCACCAAGTCGTGCTCTTAGTGACGTTACATACTACTCACCAGACCTATGAGGATGATGGCGGGGATGTAGTACAGGTGGAAGAGGTCCAGCAAGTCCAGTAGAGGGAAACACTCGTCTGGCACCAAGTCGTGCTCTTAGTGGGGTTACATACTACTCACCAGACCTATGAGGATGATGGCGGGGATGTAGTACAGGTGGAAGAGGTCCAGCAAGTCCAGTAGAGGGAAACACTCGTCTGGCACCAAGTCGTGCTCTTAGTGGGGTTACATACTACTCACCAGACCTATGAGGATGATGGCGGGGATGTAGTACAGATGGAAGAGGTCCAGCAAGTCCAGTAGAGGGAAACACTCGTCTGGCACCAAGTCGTGCTCTTAGTGGGGTTACATACTACTCACCAGACCTATGAGGATGATGGCGGGGATGTAGTACAGGTGGAAGAGGTCCAGCAAGTCCAGTAGAGGGAAACACTCGTCTGGCACCAAGTCGTGCTCTTAGTGACGTTACATACTACTCACCAGACCTATGAGGATGATGGCGGGGATGTAGTACAGGTGGAAGAGGTCCAGCAAGTCCAGTAGAGGGAAACACTCGTCTGGCACCAAGTCGTGCTCTTAGTGACGTTACATACTACTCACCAGACCTATGAGGATGATGGCGGGGATGTAGTACAGATGGAAGAGGTCCAGCAAGTCCAGTAGAGGGAAACACTCGTCTGGCACCAAGTCGTACTCGTGACGTTACATACTACTCACCAGACCTATGAGGATGATGGCGGGGATGTAGTACAGGTGGAAGAGGTCCAGCAAGTCCAGTAGAGGGAAACACTCGTCTGGCACCAAGTCGTGCTCTTAGTGACGTTACATACTACTCACCAGACCTATGAGGATGATGGCGGGGATGTAGTACAGATGGAAGAGGTCCAGCAAGTCCAGTAGAGGGAAACACTCGTCTGGCACCAAGTCGTGCTCTTAGTGACGTTACATACTACTCACCAGACCTATGAGGATGATGGCGGGGATGTAGTACAGATGGAAGAGGTCCAGCAAGTCCAGTAGAGGGAAACACTCGTCTGGCACCAAGTCGTGCTCTTAGTGGGGTTACATACTACTCACCAGACCTATGAGGATGATGGCGGGGATGTAGTACAGATGGAAGAGGTCCAGCAAGTCCAGTAGAGGGAAACACTCGTCTGGCACCAAGTCGTGCTCTTAGTGACGTTACATACTACTCACCAGACCTATGAGGATGATGGCGGGGATGTAGTACAGATGGAAGAGGTCCAGCAAGTCCAGTAGAGGGAAACACTCGTCTGGCACCAAGTCGTACTCGTGACGTTACATACTACTCACCAGACCTATGAGGATGATGGCGGGGATGTAGTACAGGTGGAAGAGGTCCAGCAAGTCCAGTAGAGGGAAACACTCGTCTGGCACCAAGTCGTGCTCGTAGTGACGTCGTAACCACGACAATATTGCTGAGTGGTTCCAGGAGCTGTTAAAGTGACTGTAGTTCAAACCCAGGAAGTGTTCGTATTCCTCCATCTTAAGGTGTTGACATCTTTATACCTTAAAAAAGAATAAATTAAGTTGTATGATATCGATATTTGAGTTACTTTCAAGGTACTAGTTAGTGTAGTTAATGTACTAAGTACGTGTATTAATGAGGAGTTCCGTCATTACTTTCAATTAGGAAAATAAAGTTTATTCATTGAATTTATTTTTATGTTTCTTTTATGAACAACATTTTTGGGAATGCACTGGGTATTGGCACCGTTAATAATCCCAGTACTTGTTTGTTGCCACTTGTTGTTGTTGTTGTTTGTTGCAGTGTTTGTTTGTTGCCTAAACGTAAAAAGGTTGTCGTACTTCACATCCAAACTTACAGCTTTATCGTATCAATGTGTTTTTTAATAAGAATTTAGTTTAAAAAAAAGTAATTTGTTTACTGTACCTCCCTTTGGGAAATAGGTTAGATCGTTGATATGTTTAAAGGAAACGTTTACGATTCTTCTGAACAGCTGACCATATGACGTCACTTCCGCTGTAATTTTTGCGTGATGCGACTTCCTAAACCCTTAGCCTGAGTCCTCCCAGAGCTTAGACATACCCATCTCAAAACATTTTAGTAAGTATCTTTCGAGTACTGGGACGGTGGCGACGTCCTGTAATCCAGCTATTTAGAGGTCACGAATTGTGGATAGTTGTAAGAGATGGTCGGTGGATGTAGTGTTCACTTGTGTGGATTAACGTCCGCACTATTGAATACTACGTTAATCCGCAAAGACCATCCTCATTATTAGAACAATTCGTAATTCAGAGGCCGTGGTTCGGATTCCACGTTAAACTGTAGGTCCATTAGTTGCCATCAGCTGTGGGGCTATTAATCAACAGTCCTGTCTAAGGAACATGTCAGCCTTAGTCAGTAACAAGAGTACAAGATCGCGTTACAATCATCCTACATTCATTCCTCATTCATACGTGGCTTAAAATACCTACCTGGGTAGGTCGCCATTTCAGTTAAAAGTAAGTAAAGTATAAAGAGTAACGCTCGGTTTATCCTAAAGATTAGTTGCATCTTAGACGTCCTGACATCATTTGAGCAATGGTATACACATTTATTTTGGGAATAAAATGCTTAAGTCAAGGGTTTGTAACCTATTTATTCCCCGCACTAAGTTTAGTTTGACATAAATTAATTTCATCTTAAATCTTTTTCAACTACTATACTATGTATTTAAAATAACAATTTTAATGAAGGATACTATAAAGTTATCATATTAAAATATATGTTATCATTTTAAAATTAATACAGCATTGTTTATAATATAAAAATTAAAATTCTAAACGCTTAAGGAATCGTGAATCAGCCTCTGTGTTCTTTATACCCTGCACATGTGTAACTAAATGTACTATAACACTAAGCAAATAAAGTAATACTTTACCTAATGATTACATTTCACACATTATCACGGACATGAGCATCTTTGTGGTTGTTTACATTTGAAAACACAAGGTTTTTCATGTACTAGTTCAATAAGTTAAGCGTCACCTATTATTTACAGTGGAAATAACTTCAAAAACATTAGTACAGAGCTCCAGTCGTGGTGGCTATCACGAGTTACGACTGCACTGCTCATGCTACAGTCCAGGCGTACGGCTCGAGCCGCCTCGCTAGAGAATAATAGAAATAGGTTCCATTTACTTACATGCGAAGCAGTACAAGTCATAGCTGCGCGGCAACTATAAATCCCCATCTTTTCGTTCAAATATTTTTTTAATTTTTTACTGCACCCCCGCCTGGGGGATACGTCAAAATGGATGCAGACCAAGAGACAAACGACAAAGAATGAAAATGGCGGATATATCCGTTTGCCGCTCTTGGTGAAAATAACATGCGCGGATATATCCGTCATTCGCTCGCGAAGGGTAAGGTCTAGTGTTAAAGTTTTCAGGTCGCACTAGAGCCTCTAACGTGACCTAACGACTCCTTAGGCCGGTCCTACATTGGAAGCGGAATTTCTCCAGACCAGACGGTCTGGGCGGGTCTGGTCTGGTCTGGTCTGGTCTGGAGAAAACAAACGCACGCCGCGCCGTGTCCCCTCCTACACTGGCGCCAGCTATCGTTCCGGAAGGTCAGACCGAGTCGGGACTGGTCTGACAAGAACCAAACAGGTTTGTTTTCCTCCAGACCAGATCAGTTGAACGGAAGCTTTGGTGAGGGAAACATCATACGTTTGGCTTTGTTTATGTCTTATTTATTTGTTTAAAATGGTAGACAAAGGTTTATTGATTGAGTTAGTGCGTGAGCGAGTAGCACTGTGGGATCAGAGAGAAAAGCAGTACCACAACCGAGATTTGCGGGGAAAACTGTGGGAGGAAATTGGAAAATTGATGAAAATAGATGGTAAGTACAAATCTATTAACTATAAATTGACTTTATTAACATTCAAAGGGAAATTCTTTGACATGTTATAAAATATAGCACGATGGTCAAGTTATATGTAAGTTAAGTGCTCCAAAACCAAACAATTAAGTCAAAAATGGTACAGTATTAACGTTTTTATGTTTAAAAAAAAATATTGGTTTAGTGTTGTTGTTTACATTTTTACAACAACAACAACAACTAATTAAAATTTTACATTACATAATTAAAAAATGCACAAAAGGTCGAACAATTTATTTTAAAACTACCACTTCTTTACGGGTTTTTACTAAGTTGTTCAACTATACCACTGGTGTTTACTACACAAATTCATCCTGCCATGTGACACTTCCAGAGCCATTGAAGTAGTCTTTGAAGTAACTTCTCACCTCGTTTGCTGCGGTGGAGGATCTGTTGAATCGTCGTCCGCAACCTACATCTGGCCTCTGATGTCGTTGTTCATATTCCTCTAGGGCTTGGTCAAGAACTCCTTGATTGAGCGTTATGTTCTCTTTGTCAATTATGATGTTATGCAGAAGACACATGCATTTAATGATTTTCTCAGCTTTGTTTACATCTGTTTCGATGGGTTTGTAGAGCAATCTCCATTTCGCAGTTAAAATTCCAAATGCACATTCAATGCACCTTCTGCACCTTGACAATCGATAGTTAAAAATTCGCTGTGATTTGGTCAAGTTTCGTCGACTGAATGGTTTAATCAAATACGTCTTTAGAGGATAAGCATCGTCGCCAACAACAACAAATGGAATCAATGTGCCACTTGCATCAATTGGCGAGGGGGCAGGCAGCGTTTCAGAAAAGTTTTCCAAAAAGGTTGAGATTGGAGAGGCTTCAAACACACCCCCATCACTTTGCTTTCCGTAAGCCCCGACGTCAATAAATACGAACTTACATCGAGCGTCTGCTACGGCTTGAAGGTTAATTGAGAAAAACTGTTTGTAGTTGAAAAACGTCGTACCACTTTTTTGAGGAGCTTTTATTCTGACATGTTTACCATCTATACAGCCGACACAGTTGGGAAAGTTCCAACTGTCCTTGAAATCTCCAGCAATTTTAACAAATCCTTGTTGGTTTGGTACTGGTAAATGTTCTGGAGCGAGCTGTTTCCAAATTGCATTAGCTGTTTCCTCCACGATCTTTCCCACAGTGTAGTTGTTCATACGAAAGGTTTCACTCAAGGCTTCAAAGGAGAGGCCGGTTGATAGATATCTGTAAAAAAATAATTACTTATTTAGATTAATTTAAAATAATATTAATATTTGAAATAATTAGATTATTTCTTTTTATTTGCAGATACAGTACAGCAAATAAAAAATCGTATAGAATTCTATAAATTCTGTTTTAATTTTTTAGGAGACGAAGCCCGTAAGCAATGGGAGCTGCTCCGAGACATGAGGTGCATCGGGAGCATCAGCAAAACCGAAATGGATGTATTTCGATTCATTGAGTTTCTTGATTCCAATGATGAAACCTAGAAGTACTACAGGGAATCTCCCCGTATCGGATCCATCCATGTCACAAGTATTGGAGGAACATGAGGGCGACGCTTCAAACGAGAACGACGTCACACAACACGATGAAGATATTGCAGATATTGTTGAGGATTGCAGATATGACTTAGAGGAAGAAAATGGCAGCCAACGAACAAACACTCAAATTAGCACTCCAGTAGGACCTAAGCATCAACAAAAAACACCAAAAAGGAAGCAACCCCCATCACTCCAATACGAGGCTTTAAATTTGGAAAAACGCAAGGTTCAATTAATGGAGGCACGGTTTGCAGTCCCTCAAACAAACCCAGCGGAAGATGAGGATCTGTCGTTTTTTAAAAGTTTGTTGCCGTCAATAAAAAAACTTCCAGATATTCGCAGGATGAAGCTAAGATCCACAATACTGAACTGTGTGATTACAGAACTTGAAGCTCATGAACAGAATACGTCATGGCCATCAACTGCTGCTTCCCTGCCTCCACGGTGCCCCTCGGGATCAGGACACTACTCTCATCCATGTGCTTCATCTTCTGAGAATTCAAGCTCCATTCCTTCACCCGTATCCCAACCAACACTCCGGCCAAGGAAAACAAATTTTCACGGATTTATACTGAATTGAAATTTAACATTATAATAGACTACTTTTACTTTTGTTGTGAACATTGTAAAATAATTCATTAATAAAAACATTAAAACTTATTTCATTTCAAAATTTCTGTTACCTAAAGTTTTACACATTTGAGTTTTATGATAATAAATTCTAAACAATGTAAATTTTTTAAATATAAAATGTTTTTTATTTTTATCAGTTAGGCCTACCGAGGTTTTATAAAGTATGTCAGAAAACCCCTAAATATTCTCTAAGGTATACATTGAAAGTACTTACCTTAGTAAGATTGTCAGTTTTTCTGCTGGCTCTATACAGGTCCTGAAGTTGCTCCACTTCCGTAGATCTTCATCTATTTCAGACAAGATGAAGTCAAATGTCACGACAGTCATCCGATGGTACTTTTTGAACTTGTCCGGGTGCTTGCGCATGGGAATGCAAGTTGTATAGTATTCACTTTGACGGTGGTCTGTATTAAACTCATGGACCCATTTTCTTTTACGTCTACTTAACAGTAAGTTCCTGTCCAATAGCATAAAATCAAAAAGTTCGTCGTCCATTTCACAATATACACCTTTCCTCGTTGAGAGATCACACAGAAGTGACTCTTGACTGGTTCGTCTGCTCCGTTGAAAACTAGGAGTACCGAGTCTGGACTGGTCTGGTCTGGTCTGGCCATCTGGCCAGACTTAACTCTGCTTCCAATGTAGGACCGGCCTTGTGTAGCGAGGAACAACGGCTTAACGTGCCTTCCAAAGCACGGTGGAAGGGGAACGCGCTGGTCTAGGGGTAAAGCGCGGGACTTAGATGCCCAAGGTCCTTGGTTCAAATCCCGCCAATCACCAATGGCTTTTCGCTATGCGATAATTCCGCAACCCACTCAGGGGTGCGCAAAAAGCCGCTACGGCTGAAGTTCCTTGGGAGTAATCCGCCCCTTCCAATAAAAAAAATAAAACAGCACGGTTGAGGTCTTGTCCGGGAATCGAACCCGTGTCATTTGGGTGGTAGGACAGAGTACTCACTCAATTATGGCTGCCACATTCACGGTTTGTTTCTCGATCATTAGATTAGTGTACGTTGTTTATAAGCTAATTACGCCATTGTAACTGTTATGACAGAGGCAGGCCTACCCGAGCCAGCGGAATGTTGGCACACTCTCCTGGCCTCAGGCCAAGCACGCCGTCTCGAGACAGACCATTAGGCCTATGGCTCAACAAGACAGCCTCCACCTGGTCCCTCGTGGGTATATTCCGTCGGAGTTTGATTAATAGGTGGATTCTCTCAAACGATTTGGTCTGTAAATTTTAAATTTTCTCACCTTCGCCGAAGTCTTTAGATACAAACTTATTTTTCCGTAAATCAATATTCCTACCGATGCTTTTAATGGCTCCAATCTATACAAATAAAATTAGAGTTTTGTCTGTACATTGATCAGAATTATTCATTTTTTAGCCGTTTTTACTTTTCGTGCGTTAAAGAAGCCGAAACCGGCATTTTCTTAATTTTGTCTGTATTTCTGTTTGTCCGTGACGATACAGGAGGCATTTTACGCCATCTTCTCCGAAAAAAACGGGAGAACTGATTACAATGAAACTTATTTCATGTATTCTCTATATTCCAGAGAGGGTTAGTAAATGCTTGAAATCGCCCGCCACCCCTTGAAAATGTTTGTATTTACTTCCCTGTGGGAAATAGGTTAGATCATGGATATGTCTAAAGGGAATATTTTAAGTTCCTCAAAACAGCTGTTCTAATTCTTTTATATTTAAAATTGAATACAATAGTTTAAGTAGTTTCTATGGAAACCTGTTACATGTTTTCCATCTTAAAAATCACCAACACCCCCCCAGAACTAAGACATATCCATGTCAAAAGTAAATAACGAGCATTTAAAAACCCACTTTTACGCGATATTACTCGAATTTTGATTCAGTTTTCAATGAATAACCTACTGGTAATAATCAGCTGTCTTCTTGTCTGAAAGAAAAACAAACAGCTGTCAAAAAAATATTTGTTAGTTTATATTGGTTATTGATTTTAAACCCATTTCGAAATCATACTATATTAAAAAGTTGTTTTAAAGTATAACTAATTATAATAATGGTATAAATGTTCTAATATTTTTTAATTGTAAAGTAATTTTAAATAATAAAGCTGGTTATTAATGTATTTTCTATGTACTAGTTTTTTTTAGGATTTCAAGTTTACATTTTTCTTCTTTAAATTAAATCCTACAACCCGTACAAAGGACGGGTTTACTGCTAGTTAATAATAGATAAACAATAATTACGGTAATCTACGTTTTTCAAACTTTCGATACGCATAGACGGATATTAAATTGTCGACGAAGGCATTTTAATGAAGCAATTGATTTCGGTTTACGTCGGCCGAACCGCTGGGGACAAACGATGTTGGTTACGGCATCCTCTTACAGTCAAAGGTTCGTAAATAATTACTTATATTAAAGAATATAAAAACTCTCATAATTATGGTTATTTTCATTTTTTGCTACTTTATACTTTGTTTTTTGCATGGATATGACTTAGCTGAAGGGGGTATTGATAATCCGTCAGACCAAAATTTGAAACGGAAGTGACGTCATATGGCTTTAAGTACAGCTGTTAGAGGAACTGAAAACACCCCCCAGTTAGATATATTATCCATGATTCAAGCTATTTCCGAAAAGGAAGTAAATACATTTATAATTAGCTGCCGTATGTTGTTAGTTTTTTTTACATCACTGTATTAGATTTTAAGAATTATCTTGAAAATTGTACAAGTTTATGTATTTTACATTCTACCTACAAGTTTTTCAACTTTTTGGTGTCTGTCGGAATATATTCATCCAAATAAATAACTCTTATTTTTTTATATTGAGTAGAAATAAAGAGGTAAAGGCATTGCATATTTTATCAGCGATAAGACATTCGTTGATATTTATTGGCCTTAAAAATGTTTAAACATAAATTAAATTTTCATTGAAACGATAAGTTACAATAATTCGCCATAATAATACGATTTTTCTTCGTTGAATGATTTGATTTATTTATTTATTTGCAATTACATAGCATAAAATAATAAGTAGAGCGATTGGAAATAAATTCGGGAAACCTTACAAAGATCTGTGCGTGGGGAGAGTCTTGGACTCGTGGATGAACACTTCTTAGTCTCAACAAAGTACAATAAAAAGGGAGGAAGTTATTGAAATACATAGTTAAACTATGCAAGATGCTCATTTAAAAAATCAATTACTTCAAAAGAGAAAGGTAGAAGAATATTTGATGAGGAATTTGTAGAGTATTTGAAAATATTTTTGATAGTTTTGAAAAATTAATAGCAGAAAAAAATAAAAATAAAAAATGATATGGTTTAGAAAATTGAGTTAAAGGAAAATAGATAGAAGAAGTTAAACATAAATACTAAATGCAATACAAAAATGTGTGCTAAAAATAAAATAAAAAACCTAAGTACTAATATTTCGAGACTAAAATATTTACGTACTGAGATGGATGAACACAAGAATAAGCCAACACTTTAACGTCTATCGTAGTCTTGTTATTGTTGTCTGTACCCTTATTAATAATATCTTCATATTACGTATGAAAAAACATTTAAAAATACATTCCTTAAATCATTGCAATTTATTGACAAAAATTTTTTTTATAATATCTTTCAAATTAAAATAGTACACCCGTAGCAGCAGACGCGCTTTTAGTAAAATTTAATTTATTTATTTATTGCTTTAGATTATACAAACCAATTTTTATCATAGACTAAGCAATATACCAAATGTTATCATAGTGTGATCAAAAATAACAACATAAGAGTATCATGGGGAATGAGTAATGTTCGACAAATTATACTTACATATTTTAATTTTGATTCCACACACATATTAAACCGTAATTGTAGGTGTATCTTAAGTTTTACTACAATATTTTAAGTAGTAAGGAAATTTTTAGGAAATTTTACAAACTTCCTTATTCTTCATAAGAATATCAAGTGGATGAGTAAAGTATGCAGCAACGAGAAACAAAAAGAATTCCCGTATTGTAAAATAAAACCTTAAAACGTTATAAGGAAAACACAACGTTAAGCGGCGACTTATGAGGAAAATGGTACACTTTAAATGGTTGTTACTCTTTAATTATTTTTTAGCATAAGGAAAAGGAAAGGTGTCGGTGAATCAGGTGCTAAAGAAAATGAGGAAAGTCAGAAAGGCTTCGGTTTACAATCTTTAGGATAAGAATAAATTAAAGCTTTTAATGTTGTGCCAAGACAAACAAGCAATACGAAAGGATGAAACTATAAAATATAGGGAAGTTTTGAGATTGAATTGAATATGATATATTTTCAATTTTTCTTAGTTGATATTCTTGAAATAAATAATAGGCCCGATATATCACTGTCGCAGTTAAATTTTCATGTGATTATATCTATAAAAATGAAGGATCGTACTTTTAAATACCCCTGAAGTAGCAGACCTGTGTCATCAATGAATATTCAATTCGATTATAATATATAGCAGGTTTAATCAATATCCGAAATAAATTAGAGTTTGCCTATTCTCCATAAGATTAATATGGGAATGAATATGCAGGTTTACTGCTGTGAGAAACAATGAAATTGGGAATTTTTACCATAAAGTATTTTTATTTTGATAATATACCAAGTTGACATGGATATGTTATGGGGGGTGTTAGCAGGGGGGTGGTCTAGGAGGGGGGGTGTTGTGAAAAAGTACAACCCCCCCCAAACTACCTGTTTCGATTAACCGATATATGTGGATTACAAACTCGTCCAAGTAAATGTAGAAATACACATCACTACCGAATTTGATCTCGATCGGACTTTTTCAAGGATAATTGTCAACAACGAAAAAGTTACATGGTCCGGGCTTAAGTATTGCCATGAAACCTACGGGAATAGCTTCTTCCCTTTGTGAGATTCGCTAAATGGTTCCGTTCCCGATATTTAGCTCCATTTACGATAAGGAAAAATAACGATAATTTAGTATTATTTATTTATAACGTTGTTTATAAATTTAATTTAATTAAAATAACGATAACGATTAATTGCGGCAATGTTTTAAACGTTAAATATTTTAATAGTAATCTTAAGAATGAAGAAATCAAGAAGAAATGAGAAAAATGAAGAATGAATTCAATAATCAAATAATATGTTAACTACTAGTTTTAATTGTAAATGTCACAATTAAACTTAAACAAAACCTATTAGTATAAATTAAGTATTAATTAATTGTAATTGATTAATAATTCATTCCCCCTCATTAAAGGGTATTTAGCGCAAATTGGCGAACATGGTTTCGTTATTTTAATTCATTATTAGCCTACATTTTTGGATGAAACTTGGTATTAATTTAATATAGTTGAGATCAATCCATTTATGGTTGAAAATAATAGAAATTAATTAAAATTATGCCTCCTATGCTACAAGAATTTTATGTAAAAATGAAATACGGTTCCATAAAACTCAGTATTATCGAGAACCCTTTGAATAATCTTTCGAAATTTGTTGGGAATCCAGTTGTTTTTAAAATTCTGTATTAACGAAAAAACCAGCACTAAAAATGCACATCATTGAGGAAATGTTTACCATAATTTTTTCATTATATAGTATATACATCTCCATTAATACATATCTTAGATTTTAATGCATTTAATATATAATGATATAAATGTTGCTGTTAGTATTTGAAACCTCGGTACTGGTTATTAACGTCAGTGTGTTAAACATCAAATGTCTACTTCTGTAACTTGTTATCAGTTAGTGATAACGTACCAAGCCGCGAGAGGACTGCTGATATCGAACACCAGATGTCCCTGTACAGCCGAGTATCGTACAGTTGCAAAAAAATGCAGTGAGAATCAAAATGAAATACTGGTCAGTCTCTTCCTACTTTCATTTAGTTTACCTCGGCCGCAGATACTACATCACATTCACATATCACACAGGACATTTTTAAATTGCCTATCTATTAATTTCTTGCACATCATTTATTTAATACACTACGCCTTTTTTTGTGATAATTGTTTTGGAGCGGTGGTGCTACCAACCACCATGTCTAAGGTGTCGTTATAAAGGTCTTACCATGTAGTTTTGCCATCAATTAAAACAATTTTGAAAATTCACCGTGGACATGGAAAATAATGGGGTCAAAGTCGCGATTTTCCTCATAAACTTAATATGGAGGTACCGACGATCGAGAAATCAGCTGTTTATTTTATGAAGTTGTTAAATAAACAAATCAAATCTAAATCAAATCTGACAGTTAAACATGGTTCTTTCTTTTTTCGTTTAATGAAGACATTATCGTACAGCTGGCAATAAAATACCAGTTTTTATTTGCACAAAACCAAAACATAACCAAAATAAAAATCTGTTGGGAAAATCTAAACTTAGTTTTTAAACATAGTTATTGGTGGACAGATTGTCTCCTTGACAGCGCACGATTTCGTGCGCCAGGTACGCTAGTATATCTATAATGTGCTTTTCTAAAAAAAATTATAATGTGTAGCCTAGAACTATTATGGAAAATCTTTTAAAACATGATTATAATAGCTAATCCAGATTGATATTTAGATTTTTATATGGATATGTCTTAGCTCTGGGGGGGCGGTTGGTGATTTTTAAGATAGAAACATGTAACAGGTTTTCATAGAAAATACCAGAGCTATTGTTTTGAAATTTTTAATAAAAAAAAATAACAGAACAGCTGTTTAGATTAACTGAGACGATTCCCTTTAGACTTATCCAAGATATAACCTATTTCCCACAGGGAAGTAAATACAAATATTTTTACTACTGACATTTTCCATCACGATTTTCATCAAAACAAAGTTTTACGACGTTTTAGGGTCTGGAATCTGATTTCGTCCTCAGAGCTAATTACTAAAACATAACACGATTAGTAAATAGTCTAGACTAAGCCAGTTGTCTTTCAGTCTTTGTGATGAGTGGACGTGTTTTGTTTCTTGTGTGCGTCTTAGTGAATGGTTTTGCTTTTAAGTTTTATACCGTTTTAAACATTTTAGTTTTCAGATTGGTATAGATCTAAATAATATAAATTAACCATCACCAATAATGAACTTCAAACAAGATTTAATTCAGATTAATCTAAACGATGAAAAGAACGTTGGAGATTTGTTGTAACTTTTCACAGCAATTAAAACGTTACTTTAGGCCACAAAGTTTTCTTATTATAGGTCGGTATACAGAATAAAATGATAAACAAACTAAAATACGGAACTGAAATTGTGTCTGTTAACAGACTAGTACCTGGTGACCGAGCTTTGCTCGTTTATACATGTATTATAAAAATTAAAACACATTTATTACTCAATGAAAACATTTATGTGGTTGAAATAAAACCGATTTAATACACCATGATTAATATAGCACTGAACAAAAAGTAACGCCCCTGGTGGGGATGGAACTCGCGGATATAACTTGGCCGACACGCTACAACTCGGCTACGACGTTAGTCAATTGAGCGATGCCGTTTAACGTCTTTTAGCCAAAGCCGATCATTTACTGTTTCATTATCCATACCGTTATTATTAGCCTGTGATCAACTGATTTTTTTATAAACGGAATGAGGATTGAAAAGCAAAAGAGAAATTTAAATTACATCAATTAATTGGTTTGTTACAGTGGCTTCAAGCAATACAACAAATACGTTTTCTATCAAAACACGGAAGATTTTGGAAATACTCTTTCCTGCTTTTATTTTGCACAGTTATGTTACCCTTAAGTTTTTACAAATTGTTTAGTAACCTGATAATTTTACATTTATTACATACATAAAATATATATTTATGAAAAACCTCTATTCACATATTGTTCTTTGCCGTCTTCAATCAAGAACTGTCAAACGGTTATAAACAGCTGTTTTGGTTTGTATTGTTTACATTTTATTCTCCATAAGCGTAATGTTAATAGTTTAATAGTAACTGAAATAGTAGTAATTGAAATAATGTGTTACGTTATTTTAAGTTATAATAAAATTTACAGTTAGTTTTTAAATAAGAAATCTGTATTTAGCTTCTTCGTTTGCTGTGTTTTGATTTTTTAGTTGTATGTGGTTTTTAAGTCCGTATTTGTCTACCTGTGGTTTAGAATATAAGGCTGTTAACATATGATCAAATAAAATTAGGCTTTTATCGATTTTAAAGTACTCAAAAATCAACCTATGTTGTAAAATAAATACTTCAAAAATAAATTTCACTGTATCTGATGATTTTTGCACGATATGCTTTATGAGGTGAATAAATTCTGCTTCCCGTGTGATTTAGAGAAGATTTTTTTTTACAACAAGCATGAATGTAAATAACTTTTCAACTTTATTATTTTACTTGTTTTAAATATCTAGAAAATTTCGGAATTTGAATTTTGAGTTCAACTTTAATCAAAACCAACGGAGTATTTAATGAGAATCACGAACGATTCTATGTGAACTTGAACCAACCCCTTTGAACTTTAATGGACATTCCTTGATAAAATCCGTTCCCTATTGCATGAAAGTCTAAGACCCTAATAATATTATAACCAAGTTTTAAAATGTTATAAACAATTTATATATATTTTTAAGCAAATTAAGTGGTCACTATTAATTGTACATATAGTTGCAGTGACATAAAAGTTGTTTAAATATTTTTTGGTGTACAAAAACTAACCACGCAATGACTTTGGTCACGGTGTTTATATCAACATTTGCTGTACAACTCCATAGTATATTTATAGCATCCAACATTTATTGGGAACACTGTTTTAGTGGCAGGGTGGCTTTGAATATTTTTTGCAAAAATCTATGAATTTATAAACATCAATATTGCTCTTGCAGAGGGTTTCTTTCATGTTTGTATGACAGTCTATGTAATATTGATTACTATGTTCACTGCGGGGTTGGATTTTACAATCAATATTAGAGAAAAACTACAGATTTTATAATTTGAAGATGATTTAAGTCTTATTAATTTATGAAATTATTATTTTTAATTAATTACCATCGACCACTTTTAGATAGTTTCCAGATACAACGTTCACGTTAAGGAGTTTCTATAGCTACCCTCTAGTGGTATTCTAGCTGGCTTTTGTCAGTTGAAATCCAAATACTGGAGTACATTAAAGAATGTTGCCAAATTTGGAGATAGTTATTTAACTGTACTCCACGTACACGTCATTCTTTCCTAGCCAGAGGAGGTTATTGGAGTGGTACCCGGTTCGAGTATTAAGGCCTTTGCAGTCGGGGACAATAGTGGCATTCAATATACCTAGTCATTAATGACGTCACTAATTGTCCCTGTCCGCATACTGTCCCCGTGTGATGGGGTGCTGGACGCTTCAACGCCCAAGAGCTAGTGGCCGCCAGTTAAGACTAAATAGTTTGAGTTTAGTGGCCACTCAGAGGACAGTAGCGTGGTAACGTAACCTATTGGCGGCCGATATTGTCCTTAAAAGTTTCTGGCTGCCAGTAAAGCACTGACCGCTGTAGGAGGCTGTTTTCGATCCGCGGATGAGTGATTTATACAGGAATAAGTTCAGTGAAAAGTTCATTGAATTGTTAATCATCCTCATAACTTTTCTATATTATTCTATATTCGAAGTCACATCCAATCCCTGATCCAACAGAATTTGTTACTTTTTAGTACCTCTTGCAATTCTTCACTCAAACAATGAACTACTTCAACAACAGCTTCCTCCTTAGCTTTCGTATTCCTAGACAAATTCATCCATCTAAAGGCGGAACACAACTCATGTTGATGCTACACTGGCCGTCACTACACCAGTTACACTGGCTGCTACCATTGTCTCCGTCTACAGAGGCCTACCACATTCCCTTTATGTCAAGGAGAGGACATACTCTTCGACTGAGCCAACCAATCCAATACTTTCTTCCTATTTCACTCCTATCTTCGTAATTGCACTGGAGTCATAATGAAAGAGCTCTCCATCACATGATAAGTCTCGGTTAGATTATAATCACCCGCCAGATATCTTCCTGTTGGCTGTGATATGATACAGTCCTCCGATTCACCCATTAGCGTAATGAAAAGAATGAACGATATCAGTGAGCTCACACATATTTTCTCCCGTCACTTGTAAATAATACATACATTTATAAAACTATAAGAGTATTATATTCTTATTAGGTTAGATTAGATTAAAATGACATTTAACATACTGTATCTAACGTTAAAAAATAGTCATGAAAATTTTGGCCTACATTCTTTTACTACAAATTGAAAATTTTATGAGGATGATCAAAACACTCCCCCACAGAAAATTTTAACAATCAATTTGTGTGATATTTCTGTTAATTTAACCTTACCCCAAATACCGAGTTTCATAGAAAAGATTGAGAACGAAACAATATTTATTTATTTTTTTGTAAACTTCTCAAGAATAAAATTTTTGTACATACTTCCTCGTGGGAAATACGTTAGATCAAATATTGTCTAAACAGAATATTTTCAGTTCATCCAAACAGCTGTTTTTATGTTTCAAATCAGGGTCGTTCAAATTGCTAACACCCCCCTCCCCAGAACTAAGACATATTCATGTGAATATTAAACGCTCTTTACAGTAATTTAAATGTTCTCTGAACCATTAGTCGTAGACTAATTCTTCGATATACTAATTCGATTAATGATAATACGGTAGTTAAATTATTTTAGAATTTTAGTTTTGCCAAACATTTGTAGAAAAAAAAGTAAAGTTCCGTGTAACCTTCTGGCCAAGGTCTAATGTTAGAGTTTTCAGGTCGCACTACTGCCTCTAACGTGACCTAACGACTACTTATGTAGCCGGGACCAACGGCTTAACGTGCCTTCCGAAGCACGGTGGCAGTCTGAGAAATTAAATTTCATGTGTCATGACCGGGAATTGAACCCGGGTTTTTTGGGTGGTAGGCCAGTACTCTACCCACTCAGCTATGACTGCCACTACATTTGTAGAACATTATTATCTTTCAGTTGAAGGCCCATCACTTTTGAATGATTCATTTTAAAGACATGCGGATGGTGTCATATTATTTGGGACCTTAAAACGTAAAGTACGTTAGAGTGGATTTTGATAAATTAGTATTTTTTACATTTTTAAGGGGTGAACTACTCTTAAGAATAAAAATTTTAAAATATGAACCATAGCCAAGGTACCAAATTTACCCTTCAAGGTCATAAATGTCCCCAAAAATACCCTTGTACCAAATTTCTTAAACATCGGACGAGTATCGTCTTGGGGTTTATACTCAGAGAGACAGACAACACTTTTTTGTTTCAAGGAGCCTAAAATCGGATGTATCCACTTTTTACTTAAATTCAAAAATTTTGACTAAAACAATACTTTCTCCACATGCTCTGCATAAGGTGAGAAATTAAACTCGATGTTGGGAACATTTTTCTACGCAAGCTTCCAAAAGTACAAAGGCTTCATACATCTTCTTACGTAACTCTTTGGACTAGTTTATTATTACATTAAAATAGATTTTTAAATATTGAAATATTGAAACAGTTTTTATTAAGTTTTATTTTAAGTCACATAATGGAAGTCAATAATTTAATTATAATTGAACTAGCTATTAGTACCCGTCTTTCGTACGGGCTATGCTCATAAATAAAAAGTCATTTACACGTGTAGCCAATGAAAGCTCTCGTCTTATTGCACTTTGTGGCAATCTTCCTAGATTACTTTTTTGAGTGGCATGATTGACAAATAAAAAGAAAACTTTCTTTTCAATCAAGAACAACTTTTAAAATCAAGTATAGTTATAAGAAATGTTTCAAAATAGATTTTCAATGTTATTATAAAAATTTAATATTAAAACTTCAAAGACAGCTGATTATTACCAGTAGGTGATTCATTGAAAAGTGAAACCAAAATGCAAAATGGATTTTAAATGTCTTTATTTACTTTTCAAGGTGGCGAACGATTTCTAGCATTGAAAAAACTTCTGTGGAAAATAGAGAATGTATGAAATAAGTTTCGTTGTTATCAGTTTTCCCGGTTTTTGGAGAAGACGGCGTAAAATGACAGACAGACACAAATTGAGATAAGACTTTTTTTGACGTATCTAACGCATGAAACGTACAAAAATAAAGAAGAAAATTAACAACTATTTTATTTATATACCTGGATGTGTTCATATAAATATATAAGAACAAAATTACATTTTGATAACGGATTTATGAACAGTACCTTGTGTGCAATGTATTAACTCGTAGAGTTGATGTAAAATATTTCTCAGAAAATACCTTGTGAGTTTGTGTAACAAACATAAGGGATACCACATGTTTTCCCTGTTAGTTCTTTACCCTTTTACCTCGTCGTTTGCTTACGGTTAACTGTCCATGCATTATCAAAGACTGTGTAAATGAAACGTTAGTTAAATATTTACCATTTATAACGAAACTAAAACATTAACTAAACTACAACTTTATCGTGTTTTGTTTTTGCATTTACGAGTGGCAGTTAATGTGAACTAATCTTATCAAATTTAAAAATGATATTGATTTGGCTAAATTCTTTTATAGCAAACTAAATCAGAAGTAATCGTTTGATTAAACGATGATTTAATCAAAAAAGATTTTTGCTTTTTTAAATATTCATTTTCAATCAGTCTTATTTTCAATATTTCCAGTTCAACACAACATATTTTTTGGGGAAACCAGTTCAACCCTTTTTATCACGATTTGTTAACTGTGAAAAGTGAATTTCAGAAGTGTTTTGCTTATTTGCATTAATGAAATTATATATAATAGTAGTTCAATGTAGCTTCATACTTTCTCCGCAGCATCCTATTAACATAACTATGAGCTTGGATCTACACGATCAGGCGTGTAACAATATTATATCTTTTAAAAAGTCGTCATATATTTTTAAAAATTTGTGGACTAATTCATACCACGTGGACAATTGCATAGCTTTTATGTGAAACGTATTTAGAGCATGAACAAGAATATCAACGCTTTACCATGGTTTGGAAACTGGACGTTCGGTCTGTTGTTTGTGAAATCGGTCTGGTGGAAAACGTCAGAAAGCGAGTATAACTCACTGCTCGACTAGGGCTTGTATTTCGTGGAGATAATATAGATCTAAAATGAAATCTATAATATTATAAAGAAGAGGTGGTTTCTGTATGTTTGTTTGTGGGTTTGTTGTGGCTAGTAAATGCGAAAAATACTGAACCGACCGGTTTCAAATTTTACAGAAAGGTAGATCTTAAACTCATGCAACACATAGGCATATTAGTTCCCTTAAAATCCCCTCGGGCTACGCCCCATGAACGTCCTAAATTTCAATGTTTACATTTTCAAAGAATGAAAACATAAAATTACTTGAATGTCAACAGCTGTGAACGCTAAAAATTTGACAGTTCGGGAAGAAGAAGAAGAAAGAGCTGCCGTGACCGTCCTAGGTTTCAATGTTTACATTTTAGAACGTCCGTTTGCACTATATTTTGACAGTTCGGGAAGAAGAAGAAATAAAGTTGATTTTTCAGATAAACGGCTGGATCGAAATTAGTGAATTAGTTTTTTCCGGTGACTGTCTCTATTACATTAATCCTTATCCTCTCCCAATATTTGATAGATGTTACTTTGTCATGTTGTAGACACTCGTGTTTTGTCATTTTTTGTAAACAATGAAGAATTAATTAACAATAACTTAAATGCATCAGTAGAGCCTGCACCTTTTAGCCTTTTTTAACCCGTGCGAAGAACTTGTACTTTGGCTAGTATGGAATAAGACTAAGTGTTATTTAGATTTTTATTACGAACATTTTCCAAAACGATTTTAAGTAAAACACAGTTTCACGACGTCTAGGAATCTGACCCCGTCCTCAGGCGAGCTAGTACCTTAAACATAACACGAATAGTACATAATCCGGTTTAAATCTGAAAATAAAAAAAGGTTTTAAGCGGTTTAAAACAATACCATTACACACACAAGAACCAAAACACGTCCACTAGTCACAAATATTAAGACAACATCAGAGTGACGTAGGGTTGTCTTTGAGTCTTTGTGAAAAAAGACGTATTTTGATTCTGATGGACGTAACGGTATTGTTTTGTAATTTTTTAACTGATTTTAACTTTTTTGTTTTCAGCTTTAGTCGGAACCCGCTTAGTCCGGATTATGTACCAATCGTGTTGTGTTTTAGGTACTAGCTCGTCTGAGGACGGGGTCAGAAACTAGATCCCGAAACCTCCTCAAAGTTTGTTTTACTTAAACTCGTGATGGAAAATGTCCGTAAAAACAAATAACATGAATCCACCATCACAATTAATGAATTTAAAACAAAAGAATGACTAGATGATTTGATGATGAGTGATTGGAGGTGAAAACGAAGCGTATGGTGGAGTAGGTTTCGGTGTAGGTATAGGTTTCGGTACCGCGAGGTAAATCAAATGCATTAGCTCTAATGAGAGAGCGTATGGTGATGAGGTATAGGTTTAGTTCTAGCGCGATGCTGTGCTCTCTGCTCCTTCGTGATTATCCCGCTCAAGGCCTCACATCCCCCATCCCTCATTTCCATTCATTTTAAACCTACCGAGGCGAACGTATGTTTGCTCTTGGTATTCGCTATTGTTTAGTTCTTCATCTGTGAGCTTAAGAGTCTGCATCAGTGGTAGCCATCTTGAATTTTAGTCCTGTAAGAGCAATGTTAAATTCTGGCGGAACATACCTTCACTTTGGCGTGTGTAGTGGCGTTAATTATCAAAGTATCAATGTAAAACTTTGGAAGTACATTGATGAGATGTACTTCAACGGCATGACCTTTTAATTTGTTCAAAAATTTAACTTGATATAAAAACAAAATCCAGGAATATTTTACAAAATAAATCATTATTATTTTTTTATTGAGAGCGAAAATAAGAAGTTCTGTAAGGTGGTGCCCTGGAGGACTGTAATACCTTTAATTTGACACCTCTTCCGTTAATTTATGACAATAGGTCAAGGAGATATAGGCGCCAGAATTTAACATTGCTCTTACGGGACTAAAATCCAAGATGGCTACCACTGATGCAGACTCCTAAAAGTTAGTTTCGTTAAAAAGTCACTTTGTTAGTTTCTCTTGCGTTCTTTTAACAGATTTAAGTAAGGATAAGAATTTTGAATGTCCATAAAGGGAGATGTAACAATTTAAGTCCACATTCGACTAATATTGTGGGACAAGAGTCACAAGCAACACCAAAATTGACCCTTTTTGGACAAGGAGTGGAAAGAAATTGCTAAAGAAGTTAATAGCGATGAACGCTCGGTGACTGTGCGTTATGAGTGGGGGAAATCAATATTACACTACTATTTTTTTTAAATGTTTATAAAAAAGTTGAAAACTTTTAGAGAGACACGTCATTTTGTGGATTTTATAGTATGATGTGACCTTAAATTTCATACCAAGCTACATGAAAAGCGGTTGAATAGTAAGAAATTACTTAATTTTATTAAACTATATAAGAATAACATTGAACGATCTTAGACATCTAGCTTGATAATTTAAATTTCCCTTAAAACCATTGGCTGTAGATTAATAATTTTAAATACTAATTTGTTTAGTTTTTAAGCTGGTTTTGTGATGATGGTAAAATTATTGGCTAACCAAAAAATTAATAAATATTTTTTTTCAAATTTAAAAGCCCATTACTTTTGAAACAAGTTTTGCAGACATGCGGGTGGTTACATAACATGTGGATGGGACCTTAATAACTAACTATAAACCATTCAATTTTAATCAGAATCTGTAAAACGAATTTCGGAAAATGAGTATTTTCACAATTTCAATGGGTAATCTTCCCTAGAACAGTGGTCTGGATATGCAAAAACAGCCTAGAAATAGGAAAACGGTGTAAATTTAACCCGCAGGTCTGTTCGCAGGCAGGCAGAGAGACTGAAAAACAAAATGACTGACAGACAGAAATGGGTCCGTAAACAACTTTTTTCAGAGACAACTTTTTTGGATTCAGGGAGCCTCAAAACTGGTATATACACTCACCACTCAAATTTAAAAAAGTTTCGAAAACCATACTTTCTCTTTATAATACCGTATGTATAAGGAGAGAAAGTAAAAATTAGATACACTTTACAAATAGAGGTTATATCAAAACTTTGCGGCTATTTATCTACTAAACTTAAACATAACTTTTGTGCAAATATATATAATTGGTTCTTCTAAGAAATCTTTACAAGCATGACTGCTCGTACAATATATTGTCGTATCAACTCTTGCCTCTGGAAAATTTTCAGAATAACACCGTGTTAAACCAAAGAGAAAAGCAACGAACTGTACCATTTATTGTTTATCGTCAAATATGCCGTTTAATACCACAAAGTGAAACTGGTCAGTTTCATTTATTTGGTACAATAGTACTAAAATTTATATGACAATCGGAATACCTTGGTTTAATATGTTTGTAGCAACATATTAATTAGCTTTATCCATACCAGCGATGATTAAAAAATTATTAAGTCTGTGTTGTTTTAGTCTTAATTTATTACTTGTTTTTGTGTTATATTGATGGACATCCCTCCCATTCCTTGACTCACCTTTGGAAATACAAAACATTATCATTTCCAAAATGTAAATACATGGGAGGGTGAGTGGTAATGCTAAAGTTTGAAAACTTCTTTACATGATCCCCTAGTATTTAATTTACAAATAATTTTCACATACTTTAAACTGAATATGTAAAGACATTCTATTTAATACAGCACCGCGCTAAATTATCAAGTGGTGACGAATCAGATAACCTTGTATGCCACTCGATAGCACTTCGTTTACATATCCAGTGGTTTAAAATCATTGAGCTGCCCCAAAAAAACCATTTTGGGATCTCGGTATAAATTGTGACATGACCAAAATGTGCATTATTATTTCTTAAAATGGTATGCTGGATTTGTTTTTTGTCTTTTTGTTATAACCCGTTAAAAGGTACTTTTTCCCCGGCTGACTGCAAAGTCCTGAAGCAAAGTAATTAGAACTGTACAGAGAGGTTAGGTTCACGTAAACAAAACCGGTGACGTCACTGGTACAGAAATGTTTATGTTTACACTCCAGCTGCAAGAAATACCAAAATCTTTCAAATTACCGAAGGTCTCTAAGCTCGGGACTATGTTCTTTAAGAGGTGTCCAGAGACCGTAATCAATAGTCGTAAAAACTTTATATATATTATAGTTTTTAAAATTGTATGTATATATCTGTGAACACGATAACTCTAGTAAAAATGGTCCGATCGAGACCGAATTTAGGTGAGATGCGTACTTTTACATTTACTCAGGCGAGTTTGTAATCTAGATATATCGGTCAATCGGAACGGATAGTTTAGGGGGTATTTGCATCCCAAAAATTGGTCTTTTGTGTTTGTCATATGCAGGGCCTAACTTTTATTTTTTACCATCACCATTCATGACAGTTACTGGGCTCTCCTGATAAATTCTTTATATTTTTATGAGTTTTTCAAACCCCATATTTACACTGTTGTAACACTTAAGCTACCAGTTTTTCTGACCAAGTTTGGTTTTTGTAGTGTTAATTTTTTTCTACCTGTGTGTCTCCTCCTCTTCCCTCAAGCTCGAGGTACGCAGCAATAGAGTAATACTTACATTATACTTTACTTTATACTTTTAAATGAAATGGTGACCTACCCAGGTAGGTATTTTAAGCCAAGTATGAATGAGGAATGAATGTAGGATGATTGTGGCGCGATCTTGTAGTCTTGTAACTGACTAAGGCTGACATGTTCCTTAGACAGGACTGTTAATTAATAGCCCAACAGCCGATGGCAACTAATGGACCTACAGTTTAACGTGGAATCCGAACCACGGCCTCTGAATTACGAATTGGTCTAATTATGAGGATGGTCTGTGTGGATTAATGTAGTATTCAATAGTGCGGACGTTAATCCACACAAGAGAACACTACATCCACCGGACCATCTCTCACAACTATCCACAATTCGTGACCTCCAAGTAGCTGGATTACAGGACGTCGCCAGTGACGTCACCGTCCCAGTCATAATGGTCCGATATGTTAGTTTTAATAATTACTGTATAAATTTTATCTATAGGATTTTCTATTCTGTAAAAATGTGGTTAACGCAAGATTGAGTTAGTAAGTCCGGCCTAATTCCTTCTCTAGTACTTCCCATATTCCATTTTCTAGGCTCCAGAATGCCAATACTGCTTCAAAGGTTTACACATGTACATAGTTTCTATCTTTCAAGTTTATATTTGTGTCACCAACTGGAATGAGAATTTTATACTCTTTGTACTTATTACAGTGTCAAACTCTGAAATCACTTGTGGAAGGGGTAAACCTCTACAGGAGGTGGGTTCTGTTAATTGCATGAATTAGACACCAACCTGGATCATTCGACCCAAGTATTTCCAATTCCGCAGTAATGCTTTCATTTGTGATTTAGTTGCATGTTTCTATGAGTGTAAAGTGAACTCTCTTTTCATTAAGTATTATTAAAAGTCCTTCCTCGTTCCTGTTTTGCCTGAGTTTATAGAACTGCTTATAACCAGGACAACAGTGCTTAGAGAAAACTCATTAACACTACAAGTTACCTCTCTCTTTATCAAATAACTAGCCAAAGTACCCGTTCTTCGCTCGGGTAAAAAAGGCAGAGAGGTGTAGGCTCTACAGATACATTTAAGTTATTGATAATTAATTCTTTATTGTTTACAAAATGACAAAACACGTGTCTAAGTATATATCTAAACATGACAAAGTAACATATGTCAAATATTGGGAGAGGATAAGCATTAACGTAATAGAGGCAGGCATCGGGAGAAAATTAAAAATCTACCATTCCACTATTTCGAACTAATAATTCACTAATTTCGATCCAGCAGTTTATGTGTAAAAATTAACTTTATTTCTTTTTCTTCCCGAACTGTCAAAATGTAAAGTAAACGGATGTTGACATTAAAAACTGTAAACATTGAATCCCAGGGTATTTACAGCAACCATGTCTTCTGCTTCTCGAACTGTCAAATTTTAGTGTTCACAGCTGTTGACATTCAAGTAATTTTATGTTTTCATTTTCTAAAAATGTAAACATTGAAACTTATGACGTTCACAGGGCGTAGCCCGAGAGGATTTTAAGGAAATGAGTATGCCTATGTGTTGCATGAGTTTAAGATCTGTCTTTGTGTAAAATTTCAAACTGTTTGGTTCAGTATTTTTTGCGTTCACTTGCCACAACAAACCCACAAACAAACATACAGAAACCACCTCTTCTTTATAATATTATAGATAACTATCGAATAACCATATAACAAATAAAAATATTTAGCGTTATATACCGTATACTGAAATGTATGAATTATATAATTTTCACATACAAAAATTGAAACATATTATAAACGGTTACAAATTATTTTATTTATAATTCTGAAGTAATGATTATGATTACGTGCATATTACCTTTACTTCACCATGTTATCTGTATACGCCGATTCCACAAAGGAACACACTGATTTATTACGTTCGTTGTAATCTTCTACCATTGTTCTGTAAAGCCTCTGAAAGCCTTCACAAAGTAACTCATCCGTAACATGCATGGACTGCTGATGTGAGGGATTATTCAAAACACAGAAGGTATTCATCTTCAACTTTACCTCACAACTTAAAACCAACGTTCTGATATTTTTTCCCATCAAGATAACACATCTATAGCCTATTGTTCTGGTTTATTCTATTTCAATATTCACAAAATTGTTTGTCCTTTGAAAATTGCTATCTATAATATTATAAAGAAGAGGTGGTTTCTGTATGTTTGTGGGTTTGTTGTGGCAAGTAAATGCGAAAAATACTGAACCGACCGGTTTGAAATTTTACACAAAGGTAGATCTTAAACTCATGCAACACATAGGCATACTCATTTCCTTAAAATCCTCTGGGGCTACGCCCTGTGAACGTCTTAAGTTTCAATGTTTACATTTTTAGAGAATGAAAACATAAAATTACTTGAATGTCAACAGCTGTGAATACTAAAAAAGTCCAGTTCGAGAAGAAGGAGAAGAAGAAGAAAGAGCTGCCGTGACCGTCCTAGGTTTCAATGTTTACATTTTCTAATGACAACATCCGTTTGCACTATATTTTGACAGTTCGGGAAGAAGAAGAAATAAAGTTGATTTTTCTGATAAACTGCTGGATCGAAATTAGTGAATTATTTGAAATAGCGGAATGGTAGATTTTAAGTTTTTTCCGACGACTGTCTCTATTACATTAATCCTTATCCTCTCCCAATATTTGACATATGTTACTTTGAAATGTTGTAGACACTCCTTTTTTGTCATTTTGTAAACAATGAAGAATTAATTAACAATACCTTAAATGTATCAGTAGAGCCTACACCTTTTAGCCTTTTTAGCCCGTGCGAAGAACGGGTACTTTGGCTAGTAACATATATTTGTCTTAGTAGCAATAAAAAATATTATTATTATTAATGTATATAAAACCAAACCACAATGCATACATGATCTGAGGAACTTTGATATACATGATACATGATAGTAGATGAAACTCTAAGAATGGGACGAGAATCCATCACATCTTTACAACAATGTAGCACATGTTCAGCTACCCTGTTGAAGTAGTTAATTCAGATTTTAATCGAAATTAATTTAAAACTCTGATATTCTGATGAAATTTAACATTGACTCCGTCACTTCAAATAATCATTCAAGGTGTTATTTTCTAGTGTGCGTTGTTCTTACCCTATAATTTAACATAAATTCCTTTTGTGTATTTTAGTTATTTAAAGTAGTTACAAAAAACTACTTTATTTTTCATATAAATAATTAAGTATTCTAAACAAGTGTGCTCTCAATGGCCAGATTTTACTAAAATATTACTTGAAAAAATAACAACTAAAATACATTACTACAAATTTCTCAACGCCCAGTCAAAACCAAGTATGGTTTGTGGTATGCATTATACGTAAAATGGTTTCAATAACGATTACTTAATTATGTTTCTTACTGTTATAAAATTTCAAGTAGAGTTTGGAAGCTTTTCCGTTCGTTCGAAAGTTTAAAAATTAATTTTAAATTGATAACTTCCATTACAATATCTTTTAAATACTACTTCAACTGAAATAAAATAGTAAATTTTTTATCCCGGTGAATGATAGATAAGTAAAATTACACAGTCAGATTGTGTGCGAAATATATTCCAGATCAGTGGAGACAAAGGATGGATTTCAAATATTGGTTCCAGAGATATTTCCCTGTTTAGAATGCAGTAAAAGCTTAGCATGCATAAGTAACATAGAACGTTCGTGTTTTTACGGATGTGCACCATTTACTAATCCGGTACACCAACTCTATTGTATTCTAAAGGTGTTCTCTATTGTAT
Source organism: Nephotettix cincticeps (assembly GCA_023375725.1). Classification (NCBI taxonomy): domain Eukaryota; kingdom Metazoa; phylum Arthropoda; class Insecta; order Hemiptera; family Cicadellidae; genus Nephotettix; species Nephotettix cincticeps. Next base: position 3,099,115 of record CM041789.1, read on the forward strand.
TCTAAAGGTGTTCTCTATTGTATTCTAAAGGTGTTCTCTATTGTATTCTAAAGGTGTTCTCTATTGTATTCTAAAGGTGTTCTCTGTTGTATTCCAATATTATATTTTTGTATATTTTCCATTTTTATGTAAAGTAATACAGTATTTAAACCCACAACTGCCCATCGCCATGCGCTAGGTTCTCAAAATGCGATACCAAATTGGTTGCTTAGATTGTTATTGCAGACATGTGCCTTCACGATTAGTAAAAATGTCCTGAGCTCCGTTCTCCTAGAGGTCTTGTGATGTTTGTCACTGATGTCGTGTAAGTTTTTGGCTGGTTTTAACATTTTTCCAGCTATTTACCAGCTTAGCCCGGATTATGTACAAAGCTTGCCTTGTCCTAGGTTCCAGTTCAACTGAGGTCGGGATCTGATACCAAATCCCTAAACGACATGACACTTTGCTTTACTAAGGTGGAAAATGTCTGCATTACCAATCTAAGTACTATTAAACCCACCATCACCAAAAATGTGTTTAAAACAAAGACTATTGGTATAAAACACGTAGACGTGCCAGAGGCTGCCGGCCATAAAGTATACTTAATCCTTTGCTTTTATCATCTATCTATTTGGCGACTATAATTAGTTCGATTGATTACTTTTAGAATACCTGGTAATTCGATGCTTATTACCTTTATAATTATAAAATGACGACATACCCAAAGAGGTATTTTAATCCAAGTATGAATGGTAAATGAGTGTGAGATAATTGTGGCACGATCTTGTAGTCTTGTTACTAACGAAGGCAGACTGGTTCCTTAGACAGGACTGTTAATTATAGCTCACCTGCCAATTGCATCTAATGGATAGGGAAATAAATTCGACTTAACCTTTTATTCATAGTAATTTTTAAAATAATAAACCATGTTTAGGTGATTTTATTTTGAAAATATTTAAATGGCCGTTATTGAAAAATTTCGTTTCGTTTATATTATTGTCTAAATTAGGTTTTTACTATTTAAAGACAAATACCAAGTGTGGAAATAATCAATTGAAAAATGACTAAGATATGAAATATTTTGTAAATATTACAGAATGTTGGATATCTGGTATGTATTTTTGGACGTGCCCTCATATAATCTTTTTTTATTTTAACCAATAAACCACATCATGAAGTTTGGTGACGACTTAACAGATCGTAAATAATATTCATATCAATCGACCAAACTAATTAAATTAATTTTTGGTCGGTACATTGTGTCGAACTACGATATTTTATTTTAAATTTACATTTTATTTACTCAGGAAACCAAAAATAATAGGTCTCGTCTAAATTTACGTCTATCTAATATTTTGTAACGCTACGGCAGGCATTTGTGTTTTTCTCTGTGAAAACTAGAGTAAGCTTATTCACTATGATGAAATTTTCATTTATGCTAGTCCTTTGGAGAGGTACTAATTTAGTCCATACAGCTTATTTATTGATCATTCAAAGTTTTCACGGCGCACGCACATCATAGAGTAGTTTACTGTCAAGTAGATTTCGTTTATTGAATTTTTATCTACAGACATATACAGGGTACATTCCATACGAAAAATGGATCATTTACGATAAATTGGAAAAAGTGCTGTTTCCAACTAAATGTCTGATTATATTGTAATCCAAACATAAAATACGCTTTGCCGAATACCGATAGGACATATCGCAAATATTTATTCAACCAGATGAAATATGGAAGTTATTTAACTCTAGTCTTTCGTTAATGTATTTTAATATTGAGGAAAGTTTCCATAATGGTAATTAAAGTAGAATCTCATTATCTGTAACTGAATGCAATAAAACTCAGCTGAGAGATACCGAGCTCACTTCGTGGTCTATGACGTGTCAATTCTCAGTTGAGTTATAATTCTATCAAACAACAGGTCAACACAAGGATCAGGACATTCAGGACATACAGGACAGATTCCTAATAGATACCTGGCGTAACGTGGCCTTTCTGTCATGGGGCTTGAATAAAGAACGTACTGTTCATGCCACCATTTTATTATGGAAGAACGTCTTTACCAATGTGCTTCAACATCATTACATACCTTCTTGAATAACCTTTTCTTTGTAAAAACTAATAAAAATGTAAATCAAAATATACAAATAACTTCCAATACTAATAAAAATGATCTTCTGGTGAGAACTCACAGTTATATTTCTGTTTTGATAAACTTAATAGTATCCGATACATTTTAAACAAACTATATTTTTTGTAATTTTCATTGAATATAAAGAAGCAAATATTATACTAACTTGTAAACAAATAACAACTGTTTACATGAAATAATTTAACATAGTCATCGTGTTGTAGGGCGATAGGTTCAAATTGGATTTATGTGTGGGCAAGAATGCGCCAGGTATTATTGATGGACTTTTATCATGATTAGGTGACAGCCCACAGCGGTTGTACTGCAAGTGGCACTAGCAGGTGATTGTAAAAGTCTTGGAAGAGATGTCATAGGAGTTCTGGTTTTGGCAGGTTGTTTATGAGACTACACAGAACTAGAGGCAACATTACAATTACAATCATATGATTCTCCCCTAACCGTAAGAAGTGGGAGAATGTGTTTTCTATTTCTGGCTTCATATTTTGAGTTTTTGCCATTATTTTTATTTATTCATATGATTATGCATATAATTAAACTCTATAGCCACTTTTTACTTTAGTTTACTTTAAATTCATGGGACTGCGAGGTTGGCTTTTTGAATCCTAAGGTAATTCGTTGGCTTTTATTAAAGTAAGCCAATGATTGACAATTACACATGGGAAATCAGGAAGCCTACTGACAGTGATTCAATTGAGGACGAGGTAATCTGCGGCAGTCGTCGGACTAATGTTGCAAGTAACACTTGACATGTGACAAGTGACGGGACGTGCCTGCACGTTAATGCTGCGTCACTTGGGTCTTCGCCGGTAACAGGTCACACGTATTCCCTGTAAAGTTAAAAATTCAACCGTCACCTTTTGTATTCAGATAAAAACGATGCATTATCAATAATTGATATCAGAGCCAGCTAATTTCGTGATTTCCGTGGTTATTCTTATTGGTCTTACGATACTTTCGGTGTACAACGTCGTACGTTCGAGGCTGGTAGAACGGCTATAGCCTTTGAAAAACACGAACGCTATCTTTTTGAGTGACAGACATCCTGGGAGTCTGAATCGAGGGTTGATGGTTGATGTGAGTTAAACAACCAATAGATAGAGAGGAAGCAGGGAAAAGTAGGGTGCTACGTGACCAAAACTTCTGGCAACAGGTACTTTCAAAGGTTTAAAAAAGATCGGTAAGCATGAAAACCCGCACTCTATCCAATGTACCACTGTAGTGATGTGTCCATCTCTACAGTGTCCGAAGGGGTCATGCCACATCCGAACAATATCCGAAGGGGTCGTGGCAAATCCGAATAGTGTCCGAAGGGGTCATGCCACATTCGAACAATATCCGAAGGGGTCGTGGCAAATCCGAACAGTGTCCGAAGGGGCCGTGACACATCAGAACAGTATCCGAAGGGGTCGTGGCAAATCCGAACAGTATCCGAAGGGGCCGTGACACATCAGAACAGTATCCGAAGGGGACGTGGCAAATCCGAACAGTGTCCGAAGGGGTAGTGACAAATCCGAACAGTGTCCGAAGGGGTCGTGTCAAATCCGAACAGTGTCCGAAGGGGTCGTGTCAAATCCGAACAGTGTCCGAAGGGGTCTTGTCAAATCCGAACAATATCCGGAGGGGCCCACATCAGAACAGTATTCGAAGGGGTCGTGGCAATTCCGAACAGTGTCAGAAGGGGTTGTAGCACATCCGAAGGGGTCTTGGCACAACTATTGTCCAAAGATTTACCAAATTATTAGTCCAAAGCTATTTACCAAAGTATATAGTTTCACCAATTATCATATTTAGACATATAGGTATAAATCTTAAGATCACGACAAAGACAAAGGCGCCAGCCTTCATAATGTGATAAATCGAACAAGTCTAGCCTCTCGCGTCTAAGACGAATAATTTTGAGGAAATGAGCCCCACACTGCTGCTGGTAGCTGCCTGTTTGCGGTAGACACTTACTCCCTCATGAATGTGAAACGGTAAAAGAAATTATTACGGAAATTTAAGGTCAAAAATGTGTTAGGATATGTCTGGATGACGTGTCCTGGACCCTCACAAGGCAATACAACGATGTTTTGGGAAAGTTAAGCGAATTAATGTGTCTTTTTTTAAATGTCAAGGGTGGTAACACCCCATTTTCCCCTCTACAAAGATCTGGAACTGTCAAGATATTTCCAAAAGTTACCATATGAAAATATCTGCAGAAATTCTGATATATTTGAGGTAAAAAGCTACTCTTAAAGACTGTAATGGATGTTAAGGACTGAAGGGGACGTAGCCACCAATACAACTGAAAACCTAAATATAGATAACAATTAATAATAATTGGTTAAATCATTGTCAAGAGCTTGTCAAGCAAAGTTAAATACTAAAAACTGCATTTCAAATATTTCATCCTTTACAAAATTACGATTGATTAAAATCAAATGAATAAACAAACCTATTTTAATTTTAAACTTGAAAAAGTCTCCAATTAAGTTTGAGTTTTCAAATGAATAACCTGTTTCAATATATTAACGAGTAAGTATTTGGTCCATTGCACAGTATTTTCAAAGGTATTTGAAGAGAAACTGTATAAGCTGTATTAATAAAGCTTTTAAAGTGCAGTTAATCGTATTTGCTTGACGGTTCCTTTAAAATGATCTGCACTTTCATCAATTCTTACATATGTAACTTGCATAGTCAGTGCCCGCAATATTATTTAAATATGGATTGTTAGCTCCGGTATATTTTACGGTAGTTTTTCCAAGGTTTTAATTTGCTTTGTTTCCTTGAAACTATTTTCTTTACATTTTTTGAGATGTTGACTTACCCATGAAGGTATTTTAAGCCAATAATGAATAATAAATAAGTATAGGAGGATTGTGGTGCAATCTTGTAGTTTTGTTACAAACTAAAGCTGACATGTTCCTTAGACAGGGCTGTTAATTAACAGCCCAACATATACGGGACCTACAAATTAACGTGGGATCCGAACCACTTTTTTCTCTTAATTACGAATTGGTCTAATTATGAGGATTGTCTTTAAACGTAGTACTCAACAGTTTGGACGTTGATCCACACAAAGAAATATAACATTCACTGACCGTAGCTCTTAACTATTCACAAATCGGGGATAGTTATGAGTGGAAAAAATAATCCTACATTTATTTGGATGAGTTTGACAACCAGACACGTAACGGTCAATCCTGAAGGATTTTAGAGGACTATCGTTTCTCAAAATTAGTTTTTAAGGAAAACTTCATATCTATTACAATTAAATTTGTATAACAACATTAAAGTCGGTTCCACAAATTTAAAAATTTATCTATACATGTAATGTAAGAAAATTGCAATAACAAATATTAACATAATATACAGTAATTCAAAATTAGTCCTTAAGGCCCTAAATTAAGTAACCAGTGAACATGTGATTCAACAATGAGTGAATTACACACCAAGAAGAGAATGGTGAGTTCAACTAACATTGAAAGTGAAAGAACTGTTCCTGCTGTCCCAGTGATAAAATTTAACTTTAGTATAAAAGGACACAGTTCCTAGTGAAAATTCACCGGTATTAAATTAGTGAAAGAAGAGGCTCACGTTCAAATTTCCCTCTTTCCTTTTCTTAGTATTTGCTGACAAGATTCCTGATTATATGTGAGCTGAAGAATGACCACAGTGTGGTAAATTCTCCATATTGATTTCATATACTCGAAATTACTCAAGTCTAGATTCAAGATTCTATTTAATTATTAATATCAAAAAGCAAATTGAAAACTTTCTTAACTATTTAAATTTTCTTTTTCAAATTTTACATCAATTCAACTTATTGTTTAAATTCAGTACGAATTGGACCCACCTTCAGGACAATTCAAAATTTTAGATTATAGCACCATTATAGGCCTATGTGAAACTTAAACAATTGGACATTATTTAGACCACTATTTATATTAGTAAAATTTTATTCCAGGCAGCACGATTACCCTAAACCTGAGATAACAATCCATATAATTAATAAATTAACCATTCAATTAAAGGACATTGTTCAAATATTATATTAATAGGCCTAGCCATTTTTCAATTGTATGATGAAATTTTATGTTATAGACTAACGTCACTTTCGTTTTTGATAAATAAATATTGTATTTTCAAATTATAAACAAGACTATTTTATTTAATTCCATCTTTAAATTAGTAAAAGGGAATTCAAAAGTATATTCCCATATTCACAAAGTAAAGGGGTGGAATGTTGTAATTGTAATGAAAAATGTAACGATGCTGTCATGTCTTCGTAAATATTCATTAGTTGTTAAAGAAACAAATTATTATTCCCTTTAACGAGCACTATACACTTGAAAATAATATCTTTTGTAAATGAAAAAATGTATAAGCCTCAGAGATAACGTGGAAGATATTATATTGCGTTTTCTCTCAACACATTTTCCTTTGAAAAGGTCAATAAACTTTTATTACTATGCCAAAACTGTAAATCTTGTTGTTTAGTATTAACATATGAAAATTTGTTATTTTTACCACAAATATTTTATGATATAATTTGTGATTGCCGATGGTTTGAGTTGGTTATCCATTTTACTTTCTTTAGGAATGCAAGAGGACGAAAAATAATTATCAAAAGTTAAAAATTAAAAAAAAAACATGTAAACTATTTGAAGTGTCCTACTTTGCAAAAGTGGAATTTAAATTAGGACAAAGCCGATTAAGGTCTGTTTGTTTCATCCTAGATAACGAACCAACTAAGTAAAATAAACAACCGTGTGTCAGAGGGCATGTCATTAAAGCCATGTAAACACAAAACCAGGAACATGCAGTTACACTTCTTTTGACATCTGAACACAGCTGATGGAGCAAAGGATGATTAAAGTTATTAGGGCAAAGGGTCGTTAGGGCTTTTAGAAAGACCGAATATTTAAATTAAATCGCAATGACTGACCAATTCGTTACGGTGCAGAAATTGACGACTAAATTCAAAAGGTTTTCATGGTTTATATTACTTCCAAAAGTTAATAGCACAATAATTTGTAGGAGGATTATACATTTCAAAGGATTCAAGAACCTTCTCTCTGGTTGTGACTGGTCAATCCTTTCAAGTTAGGTTTTGGCATTTTTTATTATGCTAGACAAACTTTTAAAATTAATCAAATTATGTGATTGTAATGTGATTTTTAATCTTCTTTTAACTTCCACTGGATGCTCCTCATTTTAAGAACAGTATCCATAAAAGTGTTGAGAAGTAACATTCACTTCAAATAATTAAATTTAACGTTTCAATATCATTAATTTGAAACTATAAAACTGTTTCTTTCTCTTTTTCCGCTGTGCTTTTCCTAAACGTGCCCTCCTCATGTAACGATTTTTTCTTGTAATTGTGAGGTACAATGTTATTGAGGAGCCTGGTTTTGACTACTGTGACATAATTGTTACGTTTGGGGCGATGTCACCTTTCAAGGCATGAATGTAGTCAGTGCGAGTGTTAAATATTCAAGTAGTCCTAACCTGAAACCAATGTGCCAAGCAGTTCCCAGGATAATTGAAAATTACGAATCTACTAACGAAAATCTTCTAACCTATACAGTTCTCAAGTACAGTATAAGTATTTCTGGTGGCTGTAAATTAAACTTTTAGGATATTTTACCTGAATATGAGTGAAGGATGACTGTGATGATTATATGTAGCTTTTTTACTGAATAAGTGTGAAAGGGGTACGATAACTATCGTTAAAATGATCTTATCGAAATAGCTATTTGTCTAACAAGAGCGCAAACGATGTCATATAATAAAGACTTTAAAGGTGGAACAAACGATGATGACTATTGTTTTTTCAGTATAATTTGTAAAAATCAGAAAGAGTATAAACAAGCACTTTTGTAACCTAATTACAATAGACAAGTTATATACCGCATTAGCTATCACTGTTTGATCTTAATTTTCATGCCCCCATGTTCACATGTAATTATTTTGATCATTACATCCAGATGCTTATTTAGAAGTTGTAAAGTACTTAAATTAAACTATACGAGATTAATATTTTAACACAAGTGAATTATTTTTGTTGAAACCTGTTATTATTTAACTATATCAAATAAAAAATTAATGTACCTGAGATTGTTTGACGTGCATTATTATCCTGCGAACCATATGGCAGATTAAATTCTCCTCACTAGTTTAATACCTTTAATTGGACTGTTATAAGGGTATAACATTTTTCTTTCCTTTTATAATTTGAGGAAAAAATCTTTCCTCGTCTCGCCATCTTCCGATGAAGGTTTCAGCCTCGTTTTAACAAGTTGGGTTGAAGATAAAAGCGAGAAGAAAAATAACTTTTAATAGTTGCATTTGTTCGTAGTGAAAAACAATTTTAAAATGACGAATGGACTTTGGAGAGACTCGATTTAGTATCTAGAAGACAATAGCCTGAAGATATCAACGAAGAACGGATGGAGAGAGAAAAGAGTTTTGCCTCCAAAAATAAAAGAACACTTCACCAATATGGAGTATTTGGTGAATGCTGAGCTCCATTAGCTCACTCCAAGTAGTACTCTAAGCCTTGTTTCTGGTAACGGCAACCAGGATGGGTTGTCGTTCCAACAACAACACATGGTTTGCAAAGTCCATCTGCATGAAAACGAACATGTATTCTTCCCATGCCTTGTACAGAGTGACGACATTTGAATGAAAAGACAGAGAATGGTGATGTTCAACTTCTCTGATTTTCATCCTCTTATAAAATTGACCTCTGAATTGATCTTTAGAGACCTTAACTGCATACAGATTATTATAGATTATCTTGTTGTGATCTTCCTTTGATCACATATCCATAAGATCTTTCTCCGAGTTTGTCGAAGTGTTTGGAAAATTTGCTCAAAATAACTATTATTACTGAGGTGGTTATAAACAGGGTAACCAAAGTACCAAAGTAGCCATCGGGTAACCAAAGCATGAAAATTAAAATCAAACAGTGATAGCTAAAGGCACGTTTTGCTTGGAGCGACAACTGCTTCCTGCCGCCACCGAGACCTGGTACCGTCAGTGCATCTAACCTCAACAAGTGCGCATGCCTACACGGTATGAGTGTGCGAAATAGGATGGTAAAATATCTCCTCTGTCAGGAGTTAGATGATGAATCGTTATTGGATCAATTAACGGTGCCAATAAAAAGGAAACACGCTATGTTTCAAGCCAGACGACGAGGGATATTTTGAAAGACTCATGAAAACCCACTTACGCAGTGACAACAGGAAGTTTGTTGAGTTTAACTGAAACTTAACTTCACCCCAGACGATTTGCGGTTAGCGGACGATAACGCCATAGCGAAAATGCTACGAGAAAAGTGATTGTCGCTGAGCTACTGTTGTCGCTCCTGACTGGTCGTGAAGCAGCACGCGGCTCTAGCTACAGTACCTCCAAGCAAAACAGGACAGGAAGATAATAACCTGAAGATATCAACAAAGAATGGAGGGAGAGAGAAAAGAGGTTTGCTTCCAAAAATAAAAGAAAAACACTTCACCAATATGGAGTATTTGGTGAATGCTGAGCTCCATTAGCTCACTCCAAGTAGTACTCTAAGCCTTGTTTCTGGCAACGGCAACCAGGATGGGTTGCCGTTCCAACAACAACACATGGTTTGCAAAGTCCATCTGCATGAAAACGAACATGTATTCTTCCCATGCCTTGTACAGAGTGACGACATTTGAATGAAAAGACAGAGAATGGTGATGTTCAACTTCTCTGATTTTCATCCTTCTGTCAAATTCACCTCTGAATTGATCTTTAGAGAGCTCAGCTGCATACAGATTATTATAGATTATCTTGTTGTGATCTTCCTTTGATGACAGACCATAAGATCCTTCTCCGAGTTTGTCGAAGTGTTTGAAAAATTTGCTCAAAATAACTATTATTACTGAGGTGATTATAAACAGGGTAACCAAAGTATGAAAATTAAGATCAAACAGTGATAACTAAAAGTGCGTTTTGCCTGGCGTGACTGGTGCGACAGTCGCGGAGCACTGCTAACATGGAGTTTGTCCAGTTTTGCTTGTCTACGACTGTGGTTTCCCTACTTCCGCACCTCTACCATAGATGGATTTATAGTGCTCTCGACTTAGCTCTGGTCTTTGTTCTCAAACCGAAATCATCCATTCAACAACCATAACCAAATTACTGCAACAAAACCTCATTCAACCCCCAACCAAAACCACAAAACCTATTCCTGGCTGAAGAGGACATAGGCCTATAACAGCCGCCGTGGGCCCTCAGCCCACTGAAACCTCACATACTGTCCTGTCCTTGGAACTGCAGACGCGGGGTACTGCTCTAGGAACCAGTCACCAACAGTAGCTCAGCGACCCTGAGTTTCGCATCGATAAAACTAGCAAGTGTTGAATTAAGTGTTATATATCCTGTTATTAGAGTAAAGTAGTATTTCCTTATTATATTAGCTGAGGGGAATTAATGTCGTGTATTCTGATAAAAGTAGCACTAAAATTAAATTTTAGTGCTGAAGAAGACGATCGATTGATCGAAGAAGTGGGTAAACACCCTCCATTGTACGATTAGTGAAATATTTCCTACAAAGACCATAGGGACAAGGACAACATTTGGATTTCCATAGCTGAGACAGTAGGTCAATCTGGTAAGTAAAAAAACGAAAACTACAGATAAAAAACTAATTTTTATTACACGTTCCTTAAAGTAATTCCAAGTTTTTCTTCCAGTGTCATAGGGTATAGGCATCTGTTTGTTGACAAGGTTTTGATGTTACTCTCAATTAAACTTAAAACTAAATCAAACTGAGGAATATCTAACCAAAAAAACTCTAAACTTGTTGTTTTATTAATTTTTCAAATAGCCCTCCTCTATTCTTGTTTTGAAAAAAAGTGGTTGAGTTCCTTGGAATTGTTAGCAAATCTAACAAGCTCTCAACTTCTAGCTCCTCACATAAAAGATACTTCGCCAGTTTCTTACGGTTGCTCATCCTGGCTACACAGAGCCTCTCGACCGGATGAATCGGGTGGCGACGGGAGCGACAATCGCTTTAGGGAGAAGCAAAACATTTCATCCTACCGCGACTATAGCTACGCGACAATAATGCAACCCATCCTGGTTGCCGTTGCCAGAAACAAGGCTTAGAGTACTACTTGGAGTGAGCTAATGGAGCTCAGCATTAACCAAATATTCCATATTGGTGAAGTGTTTTTCTTTTATTTTTGGAGGCAAAACTCTTTTCTCTCTCCCTCCATTCTTTGTTGATATCTTCAGGTTATTATCTTCTAGATACTTAATTGAATCTTTCCATTGGCCATTTTAAATTTTTTTTCACTACGAAAAATGCACCTATTAAACATTTTCTTATACTCAATCTTTGTCTTCAACCAAACTTGGTAAAAAGAGGCTGAAACCTTCATCGGAAGATGACGAGGAAAGATTTTTTCTTCAAATTATAACAGGAAATAAAATGTTATACCCTTATAACAGTCCAATTAAAGGTATTAAACTAGTAAGGAGAATTTAATCTGCCATATGGTTTCCAGGACAATAATGCACTTCAAACAATCTCAGGTACGGTACATTATTTTTTTTTATTTGATATAGTTAAATAATAACTGGTTTCCAAAAATCTTCCTTGTCTATTTTACTTAGGTAAGAAAAGTTCTTGTTTATACTCTTCCTGACTTTTACAAATTGCACCAGTAAAATTATTTTGTAAACTGATATCTAATCTAACTAATCTATTTATTCTACTACATTTACTACGGGTATTTCTTGCCAGAGATCAGGCATTATGAAAATTAAAGGTAATGGGTATTAAACTGGAAAACTGAACACGTACTTATAAATTATTTTATAACAGTGGTACTATTAAGCAAACAAAAATAACTGAGATTTTATACCCGTACATATATAAAAGTGTTACCTGGAAACCTGATACTAAATATATTTTTTATATACAAAACGTTGTAGAATCAGTATACCAAGTGCAACAGTATTAATCAAGAGCTTAAACCCGTATTGTCTACGTGAACGAAAACGTAAACGAAAATTCGTGATTGATTTTGAGACGATAAATCAAGAAAAGGTGTATATTTTTAATACATACTTTTAAAGAATGAATTATATTCTTGGTCAAATCACTCGTACTTCCCCACTTTACTTATAGACATATCATCAGTGAAGTGCATATCAAGCCATACTACCATGAGACAAACATTTTGAAATAGAAAGATCAAAGAGCAATCAAAATTCTGTCATTACTTTTCACAATATTGAAATCAGGTTTTCCAAATTATTTTAGAGGCGTCTTTAAATTCGTATCTCAAGGTAGTTCGCGAAATTCACGTTCTTCATCAATCACATTACGAATACCTCATCATGTGACCACAGCTTATGATAGGGCTTTTTTATCGCTGCATGTCGCCTTTTCAATAACCTACCCCTACAAATAAGATCCCATGAAAAACGTTCGCAGTTTGAGGCGGCACTGAAAATTTTGTTTTTTGTACGGATAGTCTCGGCTGGCGTTTCCTAGGGCTTCTCTGGTGGGGCGGTTGCTGATGTGGGTGGAGTGTGAATTTTTTAATAAAAACAATCTTTTTATTTACAATTTTGTATATTTTATTTTTTATTATGTATATTTTGTTTATAATTTATGATAAGTTTATGTTTAGAGGCAGGTTAAGTGTAAAAAAGGGCCATGTGGCCCTAACTTTGACTGTTATAATGAAGAGTTTTTCATTTCATTTAAATATTTAATTTAGAGAAGCAAGGAAATCAGCATTTGTATGATACGATCCGTTTAACTATATATGCTACATAATTTTGTGAGGGGTTACAGAAACATTTTAAACAGTTGGGATTTATGAACAAGGATTGGACTGAATTTTAAGCTTGGGTTTGTCAAATGATATAACGTTTCTGTTTAATATTGTCCTGACTATACTAATGTGAGAAGCCTTTGATTGTCAATAATTAATTATAATTAATTAATGTGCTAGCGCTAGAGCTTGGAGGGGTGGGAAGGTGGTTAACCGTATCCTGCATTTCGCTATCATATGAGTTTCAAAAGCTCTGCATCCGCCATCATAATACGCTAGCTGGTATTGTTCTAGTTTCAAGCTGTTCTCTCACGAGTTGCTTAATAGTGACCAAAGCAATACGTCATTAAATCAAATACAGGAGCATCACTTTGTATAGTAATGAAATGTATCACGTATGAATGAGTTGTTAGAATGAGATATCTCGTTTAATTAATCATAGAATGAAATATCGTATATTTTACAAAAATATATTACTATTTTATTTACTAACCCTTAAATCTCCGGTAGGGTTTTGACCGTTTACTATCAATAAAACATGTAATACAATTTCAAAAATAAAGCATTATTACCACTGTTTTTGTGTCTGTGTGAGAGATTATTGACCTCTTTAAGATTGCTCATTAAGCCATAACTTAAACAAGTGAACCCATATTACAATCTTATTCTTGGAACTGGAAATATACTAAAAATAACAACCACTGTTAAAGCAAAATCTCGTATTCTCTTCAGTAAAAATAATTCTTCGATAGTATTTGAAATCTCTTTGTAAACCTGAACCCTTGTTGTCTTTCAACTTGAAAATAACTCAAACATACATTGTTGAGATAACACATTTTTACCGTTGAAAAGACTCTTCGATCATTATTTGGATATCTATTTGAAAAATATTTTCTTAAATTGTCTTCCTTTGTCTGCAATGACCATAAAGGTTACAAATGTTTGACTAACAAACCTTAAGTTTTAGGTGTAACCTAGTACTTTATAGGTAGTTTATATGCTATATGAAATACCAATAATAAAAAACTATATTTTTAAAACAATTAAAAAATAAACTGATTTTTGTGAATGTTTTTAAATTTTAAACATCTAAAAGGGGGTTCTCTAAAGGGATTCATTCCTAGACTGAATTATTAAAATCCGAGAAAATCTAATCTTAAAACCATTGCAAAGTGTCAAGAGAATAACCATACTTAAATAGTACACTATAAGTTAGATTATTATTGTAATTAAATGATTGTAATTTTAAGAATTGACTAAAAAGGTACTGAAATAAACTGTTTTCTAAACAAATAAACTAAACTGAAATAAATTTTCCTCCATCCGATTATTTAAATAAAGAATTAAAAATATTATTTTTAGCGTTTTATATTCATGTAGTTGGAATGGCTTAGCAGTTTACTATATGAATCTTGATTTCCTCTTAATATTTCGAAGTTTTCATCATCAATATACTGGGTTTTTTATTAAACTACAAATTTCATGAGGTCATAACCAAAGAACTTGGATTTGTGAGACCTTTTTGTGAAACCACATCGTTACGTATATGGACGCGGAATAGCCTTTTAATGTATCCCACAACTGAAAAAAGTCACTATGAAGATCTTTCCACCATATTCATACTGACTAACATGTTTTGGGATGAAAATAATATTTTAGTAAAAATCTAACAGAAAATAATTTACCTATTGTACAACTACACTACTATGCAAAACTGATGACTCTTTAAAACATCGATAACTACAAATGATACGTTATAAAATACCGTTGCATTTACTTCCCTGTGGGAAATAGATTAGATCATGGATATGTCTAAAGGGAATATTTTCAGTGCATCTAAACAGCTGTTCTTATGTTTCAAATTTTGGTCGTTCAAATTGCTAACACCCCCCTAGAGCTAAGGCATATCCATGTCAAAAAACCCATGTCAAGTCAGTTCTACAGCGTATGATAATGCGCTTTGGATTTTATAATGACCTCATCGGTGATGCTAAATCATGCCGATTAGTGATGGCTAAATGTTGCATTTGTTGCACCGAACCTTTATCATTGTAATGATTAGAACGATTCACTAATTCCCGGATATGAAGTACACTAATTACAAAGGTTGGAGTTTGACTAAATTCGGTTGTAATATATATTCCATTACTGTAAGTAAGTTACATCGAGATGTTCAAATGTGGAATGTCAACTTGATAGTTGCTGTTGTTGATTGTTAAATCATTGATTCAACTTAAATGCTCAAATGTTTCAATTGAAATCTATTTCAAAGTTATTGCTATAGGTACACATTTCACACATCCAATACTATAATACGAGCAAGGTTTGTATATATATATTTGCACACGGATCTCGAAAACGGCACTAAGGAGTTTCTTTAAATTTTGGAAATAACTAATTTCCGAGTAGAAAATAAGTTCTAGATAGGTCTAATGTCCATGAAAATTCGTGTTTTCTTGTAATATTAAGTTTAAAATCTAAAAATTTAACATTACGCTTATGGAGAATCAAATGTAAACAATACAAACCAAAACAGCTGTTTATAACCGTTTGACAGTTCTTGATTGAAGACGGCAAATAACAATATGTGAATAGAGGTTTTTCATAAATATTTATTTTATGTATGTAATAAATGTAAAATTATCAGGTTACTAAACAATTTGTAAAAACTTAAGGGTAACATAACTGTACGAAATAAAAGTAGGAAAGAGTATTTCCAAAATCTTCCGTGTTTTGATAGAAAACGTATTCGTTGTATTGCTTGAAGCTACTGTAACAAACCAAATAATTGGTGTAAATTAAATTACTCTTTTGCTTTTCAATCCTCATTCCGTTTATAACAAAATCAGTTGATCACAGGATAATAATAACAAACTGTATGGACATTTAAATTCAGTATAAGATTAGCTAAAACAATTGAGGTTGGCCAAAAACTCTTAAACGGCGACGCGAAATCGGCTGACGCCGTAGTTCAAGCGCTTAGATCTCACGTATGCAAGGTCGCGTGATCGATCCCCAACCGAGGGCTACATTTTTGTTCAGTATTTATGCCATATTAATTAAGGGGTATTAAAACGGGTTTATTTAAACCACATAAATGTTTTCATTGAGCAGTAAATTTGTTTTAATTTTGCTAATTAACTTGTAAAATACATGTCTTATTCTATCCGAGCAAAGCTCGGTCACCAGGTACTAATAATCTTAAACTGACAATAAGAAAGTGATGAGTAGCAAATATATTGGTCAATTGAAATCAAATTCATCTAAGTTAAATTATACTAAATGATTACAATGACAAATACTTTTTATTTCAGAAATTATAGCCAAAATAATTTTAAGAAATTATATCCATTTGGTTACGAAACACACTTCCACACCTAAATCCTTTTCCTAAAAAGGCAAGCCCCCTTTTTGTTGCCAGTCAATTCTGCATTTGCCTAAAGAGGCTGGGTACAATACAGACACATCTCAGAACTGCTGACCTGGGAGATTTCACAGACTTTTAGTGTTAGAGATGGAATTTTCAACTTTTGTCTTTTTCAGGATTAGGTTATTTAATTATTTATAGTGCAGTACTTTAAATTTGTAATTAAATTTATTGATTTATTTTATTTTATATAGTACTGTACCTTGTTTTAATGTGTGAAACTGTTAAAATTTTGACGTAATCGTTTCTACATTGAGTAATACGTTTAAGATTTATGTGTGTAATACGTATAACCAAGGGTTTTAGCCAAATTCTAACACAAGTTAGGAAACTTACTTTTAAAAATATAATCCACAGGGCACAGCTGTTCAAACGTCACTATAAAGTTTCCCCATGACGGCAGACACTCGCGGCACGAAGGGTGAAGGCGTCGCGACGGAGAGTGGAGTGGTGAGGCGTCGCGTCAGGACGCCGTGTGTTGGGGGGGTGGGGGGACACGTGTGTGCGCGCGCGTCCCCGTCCGTCTGCTCTGAGCATGATGCATGCTTCAGAGAATCGGAAACCAATGACGAATTCAGACTTCTCCTACCGTCAGTAACGATACCAATATTGAAACGTTTTTGTATACATATCCGATTAAATTAACGGTACCACTTAAAATACCCATAAGTTCTCCCTTTTTGCCTTAAAACCTAAAATAATGGGTATCAGTTAACTGATACATAACTACCCTTGGAAAATAGAAAGAAATTTAAAAGTCCTGTAGATATATAAAGTGTATCCGTTGACCTAACTAATTTCATAAAAATCAGTCGCTTAGTGTGGTCTCGGGGTCTGTACACAGACAGAAATATGTGGTACTGGGAGCCTCAAAACGGATATATTCCAATTCAAATTCGAAAATTTGACGAAAATGATACTTTATCCACTTACTATATAGGTTTAAGTGGAGAAAGATAAATTTAAAAAAATGTTTTAAAATACTCATCACGAGTTTAAATTTTAAATATTTTAAGCGGTAGCCCAAATCCGCTCCTGTTTGTCGTAGGTTATAATACAAATTGTTGATTTTTTTAAACAAAAAAACGACCTTGGTTTTAAATACTTGTGGTTTTTGTCCGAATCCCAGCCTTTTTGGTCTTTTTTAGTATCCGGTATTCGGAAAGATACTTTCTATTAACTATACAGACGCCGGATACTTAAAAAAAACATAGATTAATAAAAAACCTTTGAAATTGTAAAAAAAACTTGTTATTACGTGTGTTATATTTTAGATACAATAGTTATTTTCAGAACTTTATATATAAAATTAGTAGTGGTATTTTTACTGACGATATATTCAATGAATTAAGTTATTTAGTGAATTTTGGTATCTTGCTTCGGACACAAGTCGTGCTTCTGATAATTGCCTTTCACTGTAGATACCGCTGTAAGGACATCATGTATATACTTTTGGAATATTTGATAGGATGTATTTGGGTAGTTCTCTGTGTTTGTTGACCATCACTTAAAAAGATCTAAGACGAACATTTCTCAAAAAGGCAATCTCATTTGTTGCATAGCTTTTTCCAGAATTAGAAGATTTGTCTGATCCTTTTAAAGCCTTGTTGAAGCAGTCCCCAAAAACTCTTATGTGTCTTTTCAGTGTCACCTCCACTATGATTATTATTTTTCTTGGCAGGTAAGTATAACCATGATCAATATCAGTATCAATATCGTTAGTTAAACTCTTCAACTGTCAAAAAAAAGTAAATCAAATCTGGTAGCATGGTAACGACTATTTCACCCAAAATCTGTGGCACAATTAAAGCTAGTCTAACTATTTGAACAATTATGTTTCGCATGGAAAAAACTAGACCACTTCTAAAGGATGTCGCTGTATACACATACAAAGGCAGACATCACTTTGAAAACAAACTTGTTTGGGTTCAGGGAACGGCAGGAGAAAAAAAGCACATTTTACAGCGTTCATTAACATCTAGTCCCTTAAGAGAATAACCTTTTTGCATATTTTATAAATTAAAAGGGAAAGCTGCGTCAATCATAGTAATGTTTGTGTTCTAAACAAAGTAATAAAGAACTTAACATAGTTAAAGAAAATAAAATTATTTAATGTGTAAGTGTTTAACCTATTGTAGATTTTAATAAAATACCAAACTAAATCGATTAGTCTTTTAAATTGTCCTTAATAAATACATTTCAATGTTATACGACAAAATTAAATGATTTATAAATAACTAAGTAGTTTGTTTATTATAGTTGCCTGAATCAGAAATTAAAATAAATAACACTGTAAAAAGAAGTCATCATTCAAAAACATGTCCCAGGATTCCATTTTATTACTTTCCCCAGGCCCCCTTATAGGTGTCGGCAGAATCGCTAATAGTGATTATTATTAGTGTTAGTAGTATTAGTATTATCAGTAGTAACGTGGACGTGATAAAAGATAAGTATAACGTAGATTAACTGTAGGTAACGATAAGCACGATAAGAATAATTTTTTAAATATTTTCCTGTTAGTGTCGTAGAGATCATTATGTTTTAAAATTGGTGGGCGGTGAGTAATAAATATATTTTTACATTCTGAAGAGTAAAGAGTAATAATATGGAGTAAGTATGTATATTGGTGAAAGTAGTATTGTTATAATTTAAGGTATTGGAGAATTGATCAAAAGGAATAACGGTGGGATTTGGTAGATAGTGTATTTGATAACATAAATTGAGTTGAAGAATTATTTGTTGTAGAATATTTCAAATTTTGGTGTTGGTATAGTTTTATTTGTTTCCCTGTCAGTTAGCCCATGCTTTGAGTTGCATCGGGCGTATCCAGCTTCACCACGAGGAGGTCAGGAAACGTCGAAGCCATATTTACAAACTAAAACTAAATATTGAAATCGGGGAGTTTGATAAAGCAGGCCCCATTGCCTCTGCTAACAATCAATATTTAAAACAACGGGAAGTTTGATAAAGCAGGCCCCCTTGCCTCTGCTAACAAATTCTTAAAACTATAAAATAGAAAAAAGCACACCGGAGAGTTTTTTCAGCAGTTCCCCTCGCCTCTGCTAACGATCAATATGTACAACAACGGGGAGTTTTGATGGAGCAGATCCCCTAGCCTACTGCTTTGCAATTTTCAGGGACTTTAGTTAAGGCAGGCCCCCTATCGTACTGCCGTGTCGTCAAATCCCGACGGGGAGTTTTGTTGAGGCAGGCCCCCTAGCCTACTGCCAGTCAAAATCGGTGTTAACGAAGGAGCTCGTCGTACACGATGTTCTTCGTATACGCGACTCCTTCGTGGACCCTCTCTGGGCGGACAAGGACAACGATGTGGTCTGGATGTCTGACCCTACTCAGCAAGACGTACAGCAGTCCATGCGTAAAGCAGTCCGTGCGCAGATCAACACCAACTGAATCTATTGTCTGACCCTGGCTTTTGTGGCCAGTCATACAATAGGCCAACATCAGAGGGAACTGACGTCGGCGGACCCGAAGCGGCGAACCCTCGACAAACGGGAAAGTAAATGTAATTCTGGGAATACATATAGGTCCCGTCTGTCCAGGGAGTCTGAGAGTAATCAACCGTCGGGTGATTGCTGTCACGATGACTTTTGTGCCGTTTACGAGTCCTTCAGCGATGTTGAGGTTCCTCATTATGAGGCACACGGAACCGACTTTCAGACGCAGGACATGATCTGGTACACCCTTGCCGGTAGATTGGTTCAGGAGCTGTACGTCGACATCCAGTCCGTCGTCATTCTCCTTGTCCACAGTGTCGGCGCTCCTCAGCTCGTAAACGCGTCCGTCAAAAGAGTTCAAGACGGTGTCGTTGATTTCTTTGACGTTCACGATTAGAGTCGAGAGGATTGCTCGTCCAGCGCATATGTCAGGATCTTGCAGGTCGGCCGGGGGAAAGATGGAAGAGATCAAATCGGCCAGCGAAGTGACATACCTAATGCCGAGCAGGGGTATTAGGTTTTGACTGTCCCGTCCCTCCCCCAGAGATATAGTCCGAATGGTCCCATCGCCTACTCCGAGTAGACCGTAGAACCACCCGTTCTGTGCGGCGTGGTCAGGCCAAAGATTTTGAAGTATCGCCATAGATGAGACGCCGGTAGCGAGACTCGATGTGCGAGCTTTCGCAACAACGGGCGCTATCTGACGGAAATCCCCAGAGCAGAGAAAGATTTAGTTACCGAATGGCACACCGGATTTCATGAGATCCCTCAAGGAGCGATCGAGTATCAAAAATGAAGCGATGCGCCATCGGTGCCTCATCGAAAACAATAAGCTGTGCAGCTTTGATGAGTTCAGCTCTCTGGGACCCGTTGGTTATACTCCAAAATCCTGTGCCGTCGCCGAGATCGAGAGGCAGTCGGAACATGCTGTGCGCTGTAGTACCATCAGGCATGTTTCCAGCTGCAATCCCTGAGCTCGCCACCGCAAGTGCGACCTGACCACGACTCCTGACATATGCGAGGATGACACGTAACAGAGATGTTTTCCCGTAGCCGCCAGGACCATCGAGGAAAAGCAGTTTGGAAGAGGTAGGATGGGTCGGGCTACTGAGGAGTGAGAGAACATACTGGAATACTTGTTGCTGGTCGACAGAGAGTTGCGAGGACCACTGTTCGACCACCCAACGCTGTTGTTCTACGCCGTAGATTAGCAGTTCCCTACCCAACTCAATAGTGCCGTCGTGTACGTCCGGTAGGCCATGATCGGTCAGACATGATCCTTGACGGCGGAGACTTCGGTCGATATCGATGAGGGCAAGATGGTAGGTCAGCTCACGATTATCGGCGTTCCTTTCTATGTGATCCTCTGCGATGGAGTCACGATGTTTCTCCCACAGAAGAGCGGTGGGAGCCCCCATGTTACAGAGGATCACAAAGAATGTACGAAGTCTCGGGCCAGTCATGAATTGGGCGGCTTCGCTCAGCGCGTAGTCGTATTCGTCGATATCTTCGATCAAGCCGAGATTACGTGCGATCTCTTGAAACGTGCGACAGTCGGGTCCACCTCGAGACAGGAGATCGGCGTAACCACGGCAAGGGACGAACATAAGAAGAATACGCAGGTAGTACAGTTCGCTGCGGCTCGGAGAGACCCAGAACAACCTGCACACCCATTCCCAACGCTGGCGAGCCGTTATGAAATGCTGACCGTCAGGATGGTCATACACCGCTGCATTGACGTTTCGTATGTACCATGAACCGTTCGTAGAAGGTCTGGTACGATACGTCGTCGAATATTTGATCGATTGGACGATCGAGGTACACAATTAATTTGAAGCTTGCTCTGGCGATCACGTTCTGCAGCTCATCTGGACGAAAGCGGACTGTCAGTTTTCCTTCCAGATGAACCGGCAGGCACGTTGCTGAAGGCTCGGATCTTATCATTGGAAATTCGAGGAGCCTCCAGCAAGCGTCGCTAGCACCGACTCTCGCTTTTTGTTAAAAGTTGAAACCACCGCTCGATATCGCTTAACATAATAAGAGTCAAAATTATCATCACCATCCGAACAAAGCCAGATGACAACATCGTTGAGTTTAGTGCCATCATTTGGCTAATCAATATTTTCTTTAATGTCAAGCAATCGAGAACATGAAAGTTTTCACTCATCATCTTTTATCGATACAGTATTTCAGCTTTCAATCAAAACCGATGGTGAGGTAAACCCGGAAACCTGGTTTAAACTGCGATCATATTTACCAGCGAGAACCAATTTGCTTTAATAATGAAAAACACTTTGATTAAATGAACCTTCTACATATAATATGTAATTATTATAAAATTAATTATTATAATTTAAAATACACAACGTAAAAGGGTTTATTTATAATTAAAAGTAATTTTTTATTGAATCGAGAGAAAATTAAAATAAATAGTGACTAATCTTCATTGCCGACACCTGGTGGGAATAATTGGAACCTCTTTGGTCCTTTAATAGCCTACGTTGCCGACATCATCAGCGTTGCCGACACTAAAAGTTTATACAACAACGACCGTATATACTACCGAGAACATTTTTTGGAACGCATCGGTTGTCTTCGTCTCACGCCCAATCTGCGTTGCCGGCGTGTGGTTTTTTTCATATCATATTTAAAAAATTTGATTTTCAAAAAATCTAACGCTATCTAAGGGTGATAATAATTTCTTAAATCATATTCTTTTGTTATAAAAATAAAGTAAAAATCAACTGTTTATGCAATGGCCCTTGATTAATTTATAAATTTCTTATTCTATATGTACTCAAAATACTTCCTTACACCACATACTCTAACCTCTATCTTTCCAAAACGAAATAATTTAAAATTCTTAAAGTACCATCTTAGAATATTTTTATGATTATTAATCAACTAAACTGGAACAAAACTCAATTTACTGTAAAGAGTAATCAATGTTAACTAAGAAACAGTACAGTAACAGGCGATTCGTTGCGTCAAACGAAAATATCATATCGTGTTGAATTTGTCGGCGCATAGATCAACAAACCCATGAACAACATACTCCAATTCACTCATTTCGAAATATTTCTGATAATACCCGCTAGATAGGACCAACTGCCCGGCTGTTCCTAGGCGTGTGCTGTACGTCAAAACTCAGCGATTTGTCGCTGCAGCAGTCGCAGCGTACGCAATACGTGTGCGTTAAAACACGTTGAAGATTTAAAGACTGAATAGGTTGTCATTGGTTTAACAAAATCTCCGACATTTGCGATCTCGAAACCGTATATTGTAGTGCCTTGCTCGCCTTTGCTTAGCTCCACTATTCACCTGGGTTTGCAACAATTAAACTTGACCGATAATAGACAGTGGAGGAACTTAGGAAAATCACATCTCAAGTCCTAATGTATTGTGTAATGTATAATCCACAAAACACCCAAATATTCCCATTTTTTCAGTCAGAAACTTTTGTGGTTCTCGTCACGTCATAAAAACATTCCAGATTATAAACAGGAAAGGCGAAAAATTTATTTTTGGGGAGTAGTTATCACTATTTGTTTAACAATTAAAGTTTATTTTAATTCCAAAATTAGTAATTGTGTGACTATGCGACATTTCGGAAGGTTGGAGGGATTTGAATTATTTAGAATCTGTGAAAGACAATCTGTTTAAATAACATTTGATAAATAATCCGGTGAAATAAACAAGTGCTGTCAATTATGACGTAAGGTACAACATGTGCACGGCTCAGTTGCACAGTTGCTCCGCAGTTGACACGAAATGACGGCCCAGACCTCCACATTCTTGGTATTATAACGTGTTTTAATGTTTAATAAGATCACTATGCACACGAACCATTACTTCTCAGTGACCAGCTATAACAAAAAGCAAATTTTTTACAAATCGATAAAGATCTCCTTTATTATAATTCCACCGCTATTAATATAATAATACTATAGTAGTACTAATTTAATATTGACTAATTACATTTCTGTAGGGAAACGAAAACTTCAACAACGTTGTATTACTGTTGCTTTAAGAATCCCATTAATTTTCAAATCTACATTAAAATGCCATTTACACCTAAGCAAAGAATTTGTTCCGCTTGCACGGAGGTATAATGTAGTTCCACGGTGTCCTACTTTTATATCCATGGTCATTTTATTTTTTTAAATATATTTACTTTTGTTGTATATTGTATGAATGGCTATGAAATGTTTGATAAGACCTTTACTTAGGCGTAAACAGCTTATTAATGTAGACGAGATATTAGACACTTAAAACCGCAGGACTTTCTTTTTCATTTCCTCCGAATATAATTAAATTTCACGTTTCTAAGATCAATTTAAACATATTTTTAAACCACAAACATAATCACATACATATAGCTAGTAAAAATAATGTTGATTAACGGTTAGGTTTAAATTATAATCATAGTTACATTAACGTTTCATACTCCACAGATGGCCAGTGACGTCATAACAAGTCTATAGTTGACAAATTGGTCGCATTGGAATCAATTAATTGCTCTTAATTATGAATACCATAGCGGTAAAGTGTAACTGGGTTCGAAATAGGTTATTTTTTCAAACCTATTAGTTTTTCTCAAATCAAGCTACGTACCCAAATGGGTCTGGACTTATGAACTTAAAATGTTTTTGAGTCTTTATGAATCCAAGCCTTGAATGGTTATAAAATGCGGTATTTTATTTTAAAACTCCATAAAACTATATTTGAGTGTAGTCCTTACTTAATTTGGAATCACATTTAAAAATGCAGTAGCTCTAGTATTTAAAAAAATCACTCGTGTCATTTGAGTTAAATTCTGAAATTTCACGGCTTGTTAACATAAGTTTAGATGAAAAATATTAATTGAGGCCATGTTATTTATATGATGGATTGAATTTAAGGATAAACGTTGTATTATTGTGAATGATAATATTTTCTTCAGCTATAAAGTTTACCTATAGTTAACTTATAAGTTAAAGAGGGGGGATGGCGTGTCTCGTAAGCCACTCATATCCTGTGGTCTGTGGATATGATACTCCCTGGTGTGCATTAACGTCCACACCACTGAATACTACCTCATACCTTAAAGACCATCGGAAAAGTGATTTGGATACCACGTTAAACTGTAGGTCCCTTAGATGTCATCGTCTATTGGGCTATTAATTAACAGGCCTAATGAACATGTTGGTCTTAGTCAGTAACAAGACTACAGGATCTTGCATTCATTTCTGATTCATACTTGGCTTAAAATACCTACCTGTACAGGTCGCCATTTCGAAACGGTAATAAGGTAATAGTTATATTCTATACTATAATACTTGTTTCTAATATGAACGAAAACAACTATGAAAATAACAAACTTTTTTTTATTTTCAGATAATTTTAATCTTCGCTGGGATCCAAGGTACAGTAGCTCCTAAGATAAGGCAAGGTAAGGACACTTTTTTTCGTGGAAGCTTCTTTGTTCAAGGATATTGTAGCGGACAATTTTTTTTAAATGAATCATTAATTTGTTTAAGTATGACGTAAGTAATACATTTTTTCAGAATAATTATTTTCCATTATACTAATGTACATGCTATGCAGTAATGATGGTTAAGCATTCAGTCGACAGATATTGGCTGCCTTTAGTACTATCAGGAATGCACAGTTAATGTAAATGTTACCTTAGTAAGATTAGGTGTCATCCCTAAAATAGATAGCCTAATCATTTCACATTTGTAATTAATCTTTTTATAGTGGTAAGGTGCGACTAAAATCAATTAACAATGTTTAGTCTAGAAAATAATTCTTACAATTGAAACTCACTGATGTTCAATTTAAATTTCCTCTCCTTTTTAATTTTTTATCAATTTTTGTTTCCTCGATCACGAATCACTACAAGTTATTAGAGGTTTTAATGTCCCTTTCCATACCTTTTCCTACCATTTAGTTTTAAAGCGATTTTCATTTTTAGGAGTTACTAGCCAAAGTACCCGTTCTTCGCACGGGTTAAAAAGGCTGAAAGGTGTAGGCTCTACTGATACATTTAAGTTATTGTTAATTAATTCTTCATTGTTTACAAAATGACAAAACACGAGTGTCTACAACATTTCAAAGTAACATCTGTCAAATATTGGGAGATGATAAGGATTAATGTAATAGAGACAGTCGTCGGAAAAAAACTTAAAATCTACCATTCCACTATTTCAAATAATTCACTAATTTGGATCCAGCAGTTTGTCTGAAAAATCAACTTTATTTATTCTTCTTCCCGAACTGTCAAAATATAGTGCAAACGGATGTTGTTATTAGAAAATGTAAACATTGAAACCTAGGACGGTCACGGCAGCCTTTTCTTCTTCTTCTTCTTCTTCTTCCCGAACTGTCAAATTTTAGTTCTTAAGTTCAAATTTATGTTCTTAAGTAGTTCATGTTCTCCATTCATGAGTAAAAAAAATGAATTTGAATTTGCAACCGTAGTTAAAGCTAAACTAACGGTATCAGGGAATCGACAATTCTATCTCCCTTTAAAAGTAAACTAAATAAATCCTACGCAGATTTCTTTATCACAAACCAACATATAAAAAATCTCACAAATTTAAATTCATCAAAATTTTTAGTGACCCTCTTACAATAAGTTGAAAAATTATTCGAGAATTAGTGAACTAACCTGATCCCCCACCTCGCTAGTAATAAAACACTGTTTTGCATAGGTTTTATTTGGCAATGTAACCTTATCCTGCAAACAAAATTTCATGCAAAACGATTATGAAATAAGAAAGAAATTGAATTTCAATGTTTTCCTTAAGAATAGTGATGGGTGCTCTTACACTACATACTTTTTTACCACGGACAGTAAATTTAACTTTTCCTTGCAACAATTAATCTTAGGCTAATGGTAAAAATACTATTTAGTTATTAAGGTAGTTTCAATAGTGATATTCAAAGTATCTAGAAATGAGACTGTAATTTTGCTAGAAAATGTTGTCGGCTTCTGGCAAGTAACACAGTTGTAACACCTGTCAGAGCAACTAATCATGTGTTTTAAACATTTTAAACACTAATTAAGGTTTTGAGAATTTTTCATTTTTTAATCTATTTCAACTAATTTTCTAATTTCTTTAAAGTAAACAATATCAAAATATTGTTTTCATACAATTTTAACGACAAAACACTGTTTTCTCCCTACAGTATTACAAAGGTTGTATAAAATAAAAATTATGAACATTTTTTTTAAATCGAACATTTTAAAAGTACAATGTTTCTACTAACAACTAGCTTCTTTTCTTTTTCAGGTGAAGTCAATTACTGGAAGTTTGTTGGTAATTACAGACTAAACATAAATAACACATTTTTTAAAATGAACTAAAGGAATTGATAATGTAACAAGACGAAAGCAGCTTAGCTTTTTTCATTGTGAATAAATGTTCACAGGAATCTTTTTCTCTTTCCAGCTGAAAGTGCGAAAACATCGTCGAATTTTTTAAGGATGAAAAGGAATACATGTACAAGAAACAACAACGATAATAATAATCTTTTTAAAAAGAATTGAAGTAAAATCTTTACGATAG
Organism: Nephotettix cincticeps; assembly: GCA_023375725.1. Classification (NCBI taxonomy): domain Eukaryota; kingdom Metazoa; phylum Arthropoda; class Insecta; order Hemiptera; family Cicadellidae; genus Nephotettix; species Nephotettix cincticeps. Next base: position 3,126,490 of record CM041789.1, read on the forward strand.
CAGAGAACATGTCAATGGCGACGACAACGTGTAATGTAATAGCTGAAGGAATATTTTATGAAATAGACGTTTTACTGTAATCAAAACTTACGTGAATAAAACGTTCAGTATAAAAGTTGAAATAAAATATACTACAAAACTTTATTCATCTCAAGAATGAAAATACAAATGGTAAAACGAAAAATTGCATTGAGGGTCGAGGAAATAGGCTAAAAAGTTGGCACACAATTAAACTGATAGTAAAATCTTTGAGCTTATAAAACATTTAAATGGGGACGAGTTAATAATGGGTAAGTAAATATAAACATTTTAGTAGGTACACGTTTTAGGCAATAGCCTAATCAAAAAGGTTACAAAAGAATGACAATAAAAACGTACAGTATAAATAAGTTGTTCAAATAACAATACTACTACAAATAACTTTATTCACCCCTTATTCAATTTTCGTTTGTCTTTTTTTATCTAGTTAAAATTTAAATCCATCATGGTGAATTATCATGTTTCTCCTAGGCAAATTGTCCATTGAGGGTCACAGACTAAAGACGAATTAGGGGTAAAAATTACAATAGTTGTAGCACATTCAATTAAATTCTGAATAAAGTAATTATTATATTTGATGCTTAAAAACTTATTTAAATCGGGGTTTGATGTTAAATAAAGGTTTATTGATTAAACATTTTCTTTACCTGAAAGTCATTTTTTTATTCTTAGAGGTAAGTGTTATTAAATTTATTTGGAACATTTATTGCATTCACCTCGATGATACTGATCATCTTCTTGAGTACGTTTGTCGTGTGTCAAAGGTGCGTGGGCTGTGGTTGTGCGTATGTGTGGCGTATAAACCTCCAAACGCCGCCTTGTCATGCTTCGCTTCCCTTTTCCATGTGCTCTTCATTGATGTTCTCCCTTTGGTTGATGAGGTGATTTTGATTGGAGACACAAATACAGACATCGAAAAACCTCCAAAGTACCTAACAAGGCTTCTTGAATCTTTTAAGCCTGCTCAGCTTATCAAAGAGCCGACCCGGGATACAGACAAATCAAGGACTTTGATTTACCATATCATTGTGAGTAAACCTCTAGGTAATATCAAAACGGGTGTTATTGATACTTCAATTGTTGCTGATCGTGGCAAACGCATGACTGATCATAAGCTGGTCTTCCGTGATTTTCCATGTGAAAGAGTAAATTCAAGGTAAAGTTTGTAACCTTTAGGAATTTTTGGGACTTGGCATGAGTCAATTTATCTCATAGCTTTTTGAGATTGACTGGGGCAGAACTAAAACGCAGATTAATGTTAATGAGGGAGTAAGAATTTTGGGTTGGTGTCAGACATTTTTAAAGGTTTTTTCGTGTTAGTGACAAAATGTGTAACATGAAAGAGGGCTCCGTGGAGGAATAATGATATAGAACATCTTACGCGTATCAAAATCAAGATTAGTATTTGTAAGGATGCTTTTGCAAGAGAGGCCTATTGCAAGGCTTGTAATGTTTCCAATTATGCGATTAAAAAAAGACAAAATGGATTATTTTGCATTAAAACTAAACCCTAGGGATCTAAAGTCACTTGTAAGGTAATTAAAATACTTCCAGAATGTTGAAAATGATGTCTAATGAGATTAATCACAGTTCTGCCAATATTGGTAGCGGTACAGAAGTGTGCGGGGAGAAGTTAGCTTTCTATAAAACCAATGTTAGTTCTGGATTCAACTTTCCGTTTAGTGAATTAAATCAGTGTGAGGTCAAGAGTATTGTCAACTCGATTTCAACAACAGCCTTTGGGATGGATGGTACTTCAGCTTATATGATTTGAACCTTCAGTCCCTACTGTATCGGTGCGATCAGTGACATCATAAATCTGTCCCATCTGTGGCTGCTCTCCATTGGATTGGAGAATGTCTCGTCATCACATAGCCAAAAATCAGAGAACCTTCTCCTCTGATAGACTTGAGACCTATTTCTATTTTGCCAGCTGTGTCTACATTTCTGGAGAAAGCTGTCAAACCGTCAGTTGGTTTCCTTCTTATATCATTATTAGCTTCTGCCCAACTGCCAGTCTGGCATTTTAGGAAGGGTTTAAGTACAACATGAGCTCAGCTGAATTTGCCGGAGATATTATTTTCTTCGAGGGACAAGCCGTCTTTGTAGTACTTAGGCTACCTTTGACTTTTCACATGCTTTCGATTCTGTAAATTTCTAAATATTTATGGTTAGTTTGGACTATTATGAGTAGAACTCAGGTGACCAAAACGGATGGGGAACTCTCAGGAGTTTCTTTCAGGGTCTCGATGGTTCCTCAGATGAGCAGCTACATGCGGCTCAAGTATTCCTTCAAGAGAAGGAATTATCTTTTTGTACATTATTTACTTACGCTGATGATTCCCAGCTGTTATTATCTAATCAGATTTGGTGGCCTTGGCTACTCAGCAAATTCATTCTGATCTGTGCAAAGTCAAACTTTGGGGAGATGTACATGGTCTCAAGCTGAACCCCAAGAAGTCTTCAGTTGTTCATTTCTGATCGGATTCAATTTTAAATATCACGAAGAATAACTCTTTGTGTGTCTCACTGGGTGGGAAACCAGTGTCGGTATCTTTCCTGTATAGGAAAGTTCCTGGGAGTCACCTTTAACTTTCATTTGATCTTCTCAAATCATATTCGTACTATCAATCGTGGTGTGATGTGGAGATTGAGACATTTTTTCAAAATAAAAAGGTTGATCAAGTCGGATGCCTTTTTAGGAATTTACTTCCTTGCAATGCTTTATGCTTTGCCAGTCAACAGGCTCCTCTTCATCCCTCACAGGTATGTTGAAGGCTCGTTCAGAGGTTGGTAATCTGCGCACATGAGAGGACAACATGCTTGAGGTACCAAGGGTTTCACTTAAGATCGGCCGGAATGGTTTTTCATGTTTTGCCCCTTAAGTTTGTAATTGTACCTGAAGTAATTAAGTCACGGAGGCAGGTCTCAACTACTCCTTTTTTAAATGTAGATACAACAAATTCATAGAAAAGGATTATTTTAAATTTAAAATTACTTTTTAATGAGGTATGTGAATGTTGTAAATACTTTTACGACTTGAATTATTTTGAAAAATATCTTTGTAATGTTGAATATCACTCCAAAATGAAGACGTTTTTTTTTATATATTCATTTACTACAATGTTAATTTTATATTAATCCGTATAATCTTGGCACACTATATGTATTGAAATGAAGGTAATTTGTAGGTAAATAAAAACAGGAATAATTTAAAGGAATAATAATTCCAAAATGCAGTTTTCGTTAAGTTTTATATAGTATTCAACAATCTTATAGACAACTTTTAACTAACTTTTTTATAATTTTAAACAATCCCAAAAATCTTTTACTATCATAAAAGCCACATGGGAAAATTAACAGTGTCAGTCATTTGTTTTGCTTGTATAACTCGAAATAATATGCATATTAAATAATAATACTCCGTATGCGTTACTATTTACAGTACGAACAGGTTCACTTTTTTCACTATGTTTTACACCACCACCCTTGACTTGTGTCAGGGTTTGATGCATACTACAACTTTATCAAAGCCATACTAGGTTATAAGTAATTCCATTTTAAAGTATTTCTCAAATAACACCCATAACATGATCTTAGAAATCCTACAGTTGTATTCAATATTTAAATGACGTCAGTGAATTGAATGAAAACAAAAACTGATCCCGATTTACACATGTACAGTTCATATTTATCTTTCGATTGTAGGTACGAGTTAAAATCACAAACTCTCCATTTACAATCTGGCTTTAATACGATTGGTTGAAAGGTTTCTGTTTATTGCCGTATTGGTATTTTAATTAAATGTGGTACGTAGATTTATTTAGTATCTAAATAGTCCTAAATAATTAACAAATATGGCTTCTGGTAATATCATTTTATAAAACTTTATTTAACAGATAAAATATTATGATACCATTTTCTATCGATCCGAATATTTTTCTCATTTGTCTTCACAAACCTTCGTTTTAGAGTCAGACCCTCTTTTGGGATTTTCAAATGCAACCAGCTTGTTTAAAGACTGCACACGTACAAATGCTCTGATTGTAACAAAATATTTTATTGAATCGATTCGTGTGCCAACATATATTTCGTTCTATAGTGAACCACACCGTCTTTATAACAATTTCTTTGCAGACATAAATTCGTTTAATTTATTCCTCCAAATATTTGAGCAAAGCAAAATTCCCTTTTGACCGATCGTAGTGTCATACTTTTTATTTTATTTTCCTCAAAAGGCATTTAATAAATAATGGTTCAAGCGCTGTAAAAGTGCAACAATAAATATAAATAAAGCTAAAATTATAATTCAAAGTAATTCATTTGGTTACCACGGGGTATGTGAGAGCCAATTAGTGTAGAGTAAATAGCCACAATTAAAATAACAAACATTTAATAAGCAATATACATGTATACATTTAACATAGTGATGTAGCCGTCGGCGACCCAATAGACCAACGTTATCATGACCACATTTTCTCTTTCCACACTACACAGTGTTGTCATCTGGTTATAAATTTCATTATAATTATTTATCATTAGATGGTTGTGAGAGATGGTCGGTGGGTGTAGTGTTCTCTTGTGTGGATTAACAACCGCACTATTGAATACTACGTTAATCCGTAAAGACCATCCTCATAATTAGACCGATTCGTAATTCAGAGATCGTGGTTAGAATTCCACGTTAAACTGTAGGTCCTTTACTTGCCATCGGCTGTTGGGCTATTATTTACAGTCAGCCTTAGTCAGTAACAGGATCACAAGATCGCGCCACAATCATCTTATACTCAATCCTCATTCATACTTGGCTTAAAATACCTATATTGTAGTATGGTTGCCATTTCAATGATCTGATCTATTTAAGGCTGACATGCTATTTAGACAGAACTGCCCAAAAGTCAATGGTATATCTAAGGGACCTACAGTTTAACGTCCACTGAGTCTTAACCAATGCTTCTGAATTACGAACTGGTCTAGTTATGAGGAGGGTCTTTGCAGACTAACGTAGTATTCAATAGTGAGTGTTGACGTTAATCCACACACGTGAACACTACACCCACCATCACTCACAACTATCCACAATTCGTGACCTCCAAGAACCTGGATGGCGTGACACACCACGGTTCCAGTCAAGAAATGCTTATAGTACAAGAAATGTTGTAAATCGAACTTTTAAACTTCCGAAATTCATTAAAAATTTACTTCCCTGTGGATGTAGGTTGGATCGTGGATTTTACCTTATGTTTTAAGGGAATTTTTTAAGTTCCTCTAAACATCTGTTCTTATAACTAAATGACGACACTAATAATATGACATCACTTTGACGGATGTCATATGATCAATGACGGATTGCAAATACCTCCTCAGAGCTAAGTCAAATCCTTGCCAAAAAATATTTATATTTAAACACCCTTTTCAATATTTAGGACCAACATTTTAAATTGTCTGCCAGTTAATATTAAAAACGGTTCTCCGTTAAAGTATTTTAAAGTATAACGGCCGCACAGCGGAGTAGAATGGGCTCTGTAAGCTTATTGAAAATGCAGTTTCTCACTTATTCGTGGACTTTTTTCGTTTTCAAGTATCGTTTGGTTTTAAATAAAAATTTGAAACTAAATGATACTTTGAAAATATTTTTCTGTTTAACCAATAAAGATGTTAGCAAAGTTTGTTTTCTGTAGCTTAAATAGTTCTTGAGATATAGTTTTGTAAAAAATACAAAATGGTAGCTAGCGGCTAAACAAAGAATTTTTCGACATATGTTTATAGTATATGTTTTGTTTATTTCAATCAGTACTATCACCCCTCAAAGTTTGTCCTCGACTTTAATGAACACAACTTATACTATTTTACTCATGTACAAATTACAAGTATAATCAATCTTTGTAGGAACCAATGTACAGATACAAACTGCATGCGTTTCAAGATCAACATGAAGTGGAGACACTGAGGTTCTTGTTGTCATACATATCAGCTGACTGGGAGGATATTCGGATTGATCCAAACAGTGACCAATGGAAAACCCGCAAGGCCTGTATGTTGAACAATTCAATTCAAGTCTTTTTTTAGATAACGTTTTTATATATTTATATATATTACATTTTTTACACTATAATGTATTTGGTCGTTCATATATTTTTTATTCTTATGAACACATGGTTTGTAGTTTTAGTACAAGAAATGTTATAAATCGAACTTTTAAACTTCTGAAATTCATTAAATTTACTTCCCTGTGGATGTAGGTTAGATCGTTGATATGTTTTAAGGGAATTTTCTCAGATCCTCTAAACATCTGTTCTTATAACTACAAGACGACACTAATCATATGACATCACTTTGACGGATGTCATATGACCAATGACGGATTGCAAATACCTCCGCAGAGCTAAGTCATATCCTTGGCAAAACATATTTTTAATTTAACACCCTTTTCAATATTTAGGACCAACATTTTAAATTGTCTGCCAGTTAATATTAAAAATAGTTCTCCGTTAAAGTATTTTAAAGTATAACGGCCGCACAGCGGAGTAGAATTGGCTATGTAAGCTAACATTAAAAATGCAGTTTCTCACTTACTTGTGGACGTATTTCGTTTCCAAGTATCGTTAGATTTTAAATAAAAATTTGAAACTAAATGATACTTTGAAAATATTTTTTCTGTTTAACCAATAAAGATGTTAGCAAAGTTTGGTATCTGTAGCTTAAATAGTTCTTGAGATATAGTTTTGTAAAAAATACAAAATGGTGGCTAGCGGCTAAACGAAGGATTTTTCGACATATGTTTATAGTATATGTTTTGTTTATTTCAATCAGTACTATCACCCCTCAAAGTTTGTCCTCGACTTTAATGAACACAATTCATACTATTTAGCTTCGTGTAAAAACTAAAGTATAATCAATCTTTGTAGGAACCAATGTACAGATACAAACTGCATGCGTTTCAAGATCAACATGAAGTGGAGACACTGAGGTTCTTGTTGTCATACATATCAGCTGACTGGGAAGACATTCGGATAGATCCAAGCAGTGACCAATGGAAAACTCGCAAGGCCTGTATGTTGAAATTCTGTAAATTCAAGTCTTTTTTAGATAACGTTTATATATTATATTTTATACACTATAATATATTTAGTCGTTCATATATTTTTTATTCTTATGAACATATGGTTTGTAGTTTTAATAATTCTGAGCAATTACAAAGTCCATCCCTTTTCACTTTTTTTATTTTTAATTTGACATGGATATTTCTTAGCTCTGGGGGTGTTGGTGATTTTTTAGGTGGAAAACATGTAACAGGTTTACATAAAAACTACTAGAATTATTGTATTGAATTTTAAATATAAAAGAATAAGAACAGCTGTTTAGATGAACTGAAAGCATTCCCTTTAGACATATCCATGATCTAAGCTATTTCCCACAGGGAAGTATATACAAACAATTTTTATTTTATCTCCTAAATCTTAAAAATTCAGATACCTTAAAAATGACCAAAAATTATGCAATTTTGATTGTATCAATATTTATGGGGAATTACTCTTTACAAAAGTACTGAATGACTATGTTTTAGTAAGGATTTGTTCATGCTAGAACTACAGTTGTAAGGGAAAATTTACAATTATTTAAATTTTAGACTACAATTTTCAGGGAGATATCTCGGTTATTTGATATGGAATGCAGTACTTGCATTGGACTGGCCAAAATTTCACTTTACCTACCACTAAGAAATTAACCTTTAAAATATAAAAATCTTTGTATTTTAAATCCATTTTTAAATATTTCTCAAGTAGAAGGATCGTTTGAGAATACTTTTACTAGAAGTCAAACAATAGTACTGTACGTTTAAAGAAGAATGTAGAGTTCAACAAACCGAGTCAAAGAGCAATTACTTTCTATTCGTTACTTGCATCTTTAGATTCAACACAATAGATATATATTCTTCAAGGAAAATACTCGAATAAACTACAATAAATTGTTATTTTAAATCACTATTTACTTCAACTTAGTAGTGATTTTCTTTAAGAATAAATATAAAATAATAACAGCTTATGTTTTAGATATGTAAAAAACAGTTTTTATTTTTCTGTTTTAATGAAATGGTTATAAATTTGAAGTAGAAAGGTAGCCATTTGCTGAGAGTAAGTGAATAATATTCTTTTAAATACTGTATAACATCTTCCAAATGTCTTCCTCTGGAACTGAATTTGTTTCTTACAGGACTGGGATGGTTCTAGGTTAGTCAACTATGTTTTAAGTAACCGAATAGGATAAGGTCACAGGCTGTTAAATTTGAAGACTGTGAAGAAGAGATATCTCCGTGTTTGAAAATGACTTCGCCTGGAAAAGCATTCACTGCATTTATTGCAATTCTTGCAGTATTGCTTGTTGTCCTTTCTTAATGGCACATTATGTGTTCATTCACTAGAAGACGGGCGAGTACCGGTGTAAACATGATCGTATATACTTCCCTGTGGGAAATTAAGTTAGATCATGGATATGTCTAAAGAGAATGTTTTCAATTCCTCTTAACAGCTGTCTAACAACCATATGACGTGACAAACCAAATCACTGTTTTTAATTTTGGTCGCGCAAATTGCCAACACCCCCTGAGCTAAGCCTTATCTATCTCACAATATTATGGATCATGGTAACTTAAACGCACAGATTTAATAGTCACAGCTCTTCCATTGATATCGAAGATTCTCCCAGAAGGATCCTTGATATCCCTATGATTCCTCTGGCCAACATTGCACACCAAACCGATACTTTTTCAACATAAAGAGACAAAAAATCGTTCGGAAAACCAAAGTGTTTTGATACGATACACTAAAAAGCATCTAAGCTCTAAATAACGTATTCGAGACGAAATTTATGGAATACCAGTGAATAGTTCATAGATTTCACTGGAGGACATTTGAAAGATGATATACTAAAAAAATACTTTTTAAATTTTTTGTACAGTAAACGGCTACCATTAAACTTAAATCATTTTTTTCTTAAATAATTATGCACTTTTTAAAATATTTTAAAATACGTTTCACTCACTAACCTTGAATATTAGTGATACAAAATATCCCATTCTAAAATCTTGATTAGTTTGAGAATCTTCCCCACGGGTGGAGATTGAGTCATGGTGGTGAATTTCCAGATATTATTTATTTATACACTGCAGTTTTTTTTGCTCGCCTGTGTTTCTTCCTTCAACATTCACATTCTTACCTTCAAAATTAATTGATAATTGACTAAAATATAGGTTACAGTCCCTTCGTACTTCAAATTTTCGTTAACATAAAGTCCTTTTTTCAAACCCTTGTTTGTTACTTTATACAAGTAATCATGAAATATAAAATCACACCAAAATCCTTATTTTTACTCCGGGTCACTCTGGGTTGGCCGCATACAAATTATAAACGAACACACCTACGGTTAAGAAGACCAGGTCACTACTAACAGATGTCTAAACAGTACAGTATAATCTAAACAGGCCTAGGTTTCAATGTGTGGTGTAAAATTAAGAGTTTTTACGTAGTTTTAAAATGTAGGATGACTTTCGTTATTAAAAAGGGCTTAAAACGGTACTATAATGTCTCAAAACTATCGCCTGCTGACCAAACGAAGTATTGATGGACTAAGGTACCTTAGTGAAAATAAATTTATTCCACTCTAGGATTTGGATGTCTTAGCTACCCCCCTCATCTTTAGTAGGTCCAGACAGAGGACTATGATGTACCAGTATTGTTTGTGGTATTGTGACGTTTTCAGTTGTGCCCTTGGGGAAGCTACCCGTCCTAGAGTACGACGGCATGCACATCCTCTACTTCGAGGCGATCGTGAGTCACGTGGCTGCCCGAGGCGGCCTGGACGCCGTTGACGAGGAGTCCAAGCAGAGCACCGCGGTCATCGTAGCGGTGCTGCAGGACCTCTGGGAAAGTAATGCGTTTCATATTAATGGCAAATCAAATCAAAAATGTTTTATTCTGCAATAATACTACATATGATACAAATATACATGATAAATGTTTGAACTGGTGCAAAATTTCCACATAGGAAACCCCTGTGCGTGGAAATGAGTCGTTGAATCGAATTTTGAAAAAAATATAAACATTAAAAAACAGATTATATATAACTCAAAAAAGGTAATTTGTAAAGAAATTAACTTTGGAGACTGCGATAAAGAAAAAAATGTAATGCGTAGTAATAAAAAAAAGTGTTTTATGTTTAATAGTTCCTAATAAGTTTAGTAATAATTTATTACTGAATTTACAATAAAAAATAGAATTTGAATTGATTGAGACCCAACAAATGACCCCCCCATAAAGGCAATCAGATTCACAAACATTCCTTCACTCACACAACACAAGCACACCAGCAAACACACAATCTTTTACGCCATCAAGCAGGAAAGTTAATGTCTGTAAGTTGAAGTCAAGGCAATTTTGGCTTCCTGTCTGCCAATTGCTATAAGCCACTGTAAAATTCGTTTTTTGTAAACCGTCGCCGTACAGTCACAGTTGAAGTAAATTGTTGAATAATGTTTGAGCAACATAGTAACAATTCGTAGTAGAAAAGGTTCTTGTGAGTCTTGGTACACGTATACCTACCCCCAAAGCATATCTTTTTCTGTAGTCATGGGATGTGCGTTCAAACAAGTCATCGGAGTGTTTAAAAATGAATAGTACCAATGGTTTTATAAATAGTTTCTTGACGTCCAGAACACTCATCTCAGCAAATAGAGCATCCGAAGGGTAGCGACGACACCTTCCTAGGGCAGCTTTAATTATAGCCTTTTGCGTGACCAAAATTGGCTGCAAATTGCCACTGTATGCACCACCCCAGGCCATTATCCCACCCTCGATGAGCGATTGCACATAAGCATAGTAAGCAATTCTGATTTCATTTATATCAAGTACCTGGTGAAGCAGAAAAAAAGCAAATATAGTTCATAAAGGTTTAGAGTCAATGATTGTGCCTAAATATTTGTACTTTTGAACTCTATCAGTGTCCAGTGTAAGGTCAACTGTCACTAAGAGGTCAATACGCAAAAGTTTTTTGTTTTTTTTAGGGAGAGACGAAAGAAATGCTTTATGCACACAGGTGGCCATCCTCTAGTGTGGGACTCCCCTATGAAGCGGGGTTACTCACTAAAAAACCTCCTCTACTCTTTAGGTTTCTAACCTGGAACTGTTTGTCACATACAATACACAATACACAACGGTGTCGGTAAACGATAATTCAACAGTTAATATAACTTTCAACATCGATAATTCACTACAGTTAGTGAATAACACCATAAAAGAGGCGGTGACCAGAGAATATTGGGGATTGTGGATGGACAGTGGGCTGGAAGCTGGAAGTAGTGGCGGGCGTCAGAATGACCAATTTATTTATTAGTGGTTATCTCTGGCTAGCCCGTGTAACTAACCACGCTACGGTATCACGCTCCCTTTAATTCATCGTTCAGGTCCAAATATCCATAGTGGTTCTGAGTTTTTTTTTTAATTGGAAACATTCTCAGATGCCTATTTGTTTACTTATCATGCTTAATTCACTCTCAGTCAGCGCTAATTTTTTAATTACATGTTTTCCAAAAGGGTTTTATCGATAAAACTAAAATAAAAATAATCTTAATAAGTCTAGATTTCTTTAATTTATTTTTTCTAATCCATAATTAAATATACTTGCCTACTTGCTTCGTTCTCTTTATGTAATTTATGCTAAGTTAGTAAATCCTCCGTTCTTTTGTTATTGTTACTTTGTTAATAATTTATTTGTTGAAATTTATAAAATATAAAGCAAGGCAACAAAAATAGCCTGTGATTAAATAATGAGTTGTATACTCATCGGTTTACAAATGTGTTTCTGTGTAAGATATTTCTTATTTTCCCTCAAGTAGCTAGAGAGATAAATACAACACCTATTTGTAAACCAACTGCGCTTGTGAAAATAAAGAAACCTAAAAACATAGTAATGTAAATCTATGGTTTGTGTATAAGTTATGTTATGCACGTGGAATTTATATATGTTAAAAAAACATTTTCATAGGAAAAGTATTGAAAAATAAGAATCTTGTTGCTAATGCAATCTATTGTTCTATTCTTACTAAAGAACAATGGTGAAATGCACTCACCAGTCTAACATAATCACTTCTTGATAAATATGTGATGAATGTCTTTGTCTTCCAGCATTTTCAGTCGAGCTTTAGGTTTATAACGTTCAAAAAGTTTAAGTTCAAGAATATACCTAAATGAAAATTTTTCAGCCTTATTGTTCCTGTTTAAACAGAAAAAACTCAAAAATATCATAATTAATAAATTCAAATAGAGGATCGTATAGATATAATAGGTGTAAATTGAACTTTTATGGAGAGATTGGTAAGATTTAAGTTAATGTTATTACCAACTCTGTGACGATGCGAACTTAATTTTTTAGCATTCGTTTAGTGGGGACTCACACTGATGTTTTAACCAACGTTTCTAAATTTTAATTATAGTGACGTACACAGTACTCTTAGTGTTTTTCTTTATTATTCTTATAAAAATTATAGAATCATACAATCATAGGTGTTAACCGAATTAATTTTTTCTAGCGTTTAAAGCATTCCAAACTGAAAAAGATGAAGTAAAGAAAAGTAATTTGAAGAAAACCCTTGTAGAGGAAACTTTGCCTGCGTACTTTAAGTTTTTGGAAGAAAAAGTTCTTTACCACGAAGGATTCCTCGCATATGAAAGGGTAACGTCCACTTCCTACCTAGATTTAATAAACTAACCATCCAAGTAATTTCTTCTTCTTCTTCTATGGGATCGTTAGCTTTAGCGCATCTTTCTGCAATGTATTTATCTTTATCTCCAGTTAACCCCTCAGTAGAGTAAACTACTTTTTTGTATTTAGTATACTCGTATGTTTATTTAAATTAACCAGATCATTGTCAACATCGAATCCCTTTTACATTTTTCTAGTATTCTGTATCGTGACTTAATTCATTATTTCCCTAATCTTAACATATTAAATTCCCCGTCAGTTTTATCTTTGAAAAAACCATGTAGAGTATTTCTAATAGGCCTAAGCATAGATGAGGCCGAAACTATCATCACGACAGCCTAAAGACGACAGGGACACTGACGTCACGACTTGATATTCACCACCGCCCCATTAAGTTTGCTTAGCCATTCTTGTTTCAGCCTCAATTTCTTTTTGACATAGATATGCCTTAGCTCTGGGAGTGGAGGGTGTTGGCAATAATATGCTTAACAGCTGTCTAAAGGACCTGAAAACACTTTTTTTGACATATCCGTGATCTAACCAATTTCCCACAGGGAAGTAAATACTATCTTTTTCGTCTTACGAGTAGTCTCATCTTCTATTTATATTTTTCACCATCCCATTATTTGCACTTTTTTGTGTAATGTTAATTTCAATATTGATCATTTTTTCCCTAATATTCAACCTAATTTCTGTTAGCCATTAAGATGATTAGTGCTAAAACTGAGGCCTACACACAGGCTCCAGCACAAGTAGTTCTTTGCTTATGTAATTATTTCTCATAGAACCTTATTACATATTGTATTTTTTTTATGTGTGGTACAGTGATGGGAGGTCCCACCTTAAAAAAGCGGTAATCGGCTTGGGTGGAGGTTGACGACATTTTGTAGGCTTAATTGGGAATGCAATGGATACCCCTTTTGCTTCTTTTACGACGGTATTGTTTAGGGGAAAGCTCCGCCACTCGGAGGGTTAAGGGTCTAAATAATTTTAAATCCAACCCGTTTCCAATTTACCGCCATATGTGCTGGTCAAGAAAGTCAGACCTTCTTAGTTCACGACTCTTGTTCAGAAGTTGCTACGTAAGTGTTATACGTGCGCTCTGTTAAACTCATGAGGATTTTGATTACTAAATATTTCACAAAGTCCAGCACACAGATTTTCATGTATTATCTGTTTACTCAGTTCTCCTGGGTCGATTTCCACTTCACGGCACTTGCGGATACTCTGACCTCGACCCTTGACATCGGTGACGTCACAGCTGACTACACGCACCTACGAGACCTCAAGGCCAAGGTACTGGATCTGCCACAGATCAAGACATGGCTGGCGAAGAGACCGAGGGCTCAATCCTCGCCATAAACAAGAACATTACCTTAACGTTCAGCCCAGCCTTGCTACTAGAGATAAATTCATCTGCAAATACAAAAAAACTGAAACCAACCGATCCAGAGATTATGAATCCTCAAAGCCTTTTAAAACTTATTGTTAATAAATTCTATAAAAAATACAACCATCTGCCTGTTATTAAAGAATTTAAATAGTAACCTTTAATTTAAGTGTATATTGTAAAAATAATATTATGTTTACACTACATACACGTGCAAATATATGTTTTGGCCTTGTAAATATATTTTTGGTTGCACAGCAGGAGGTATTAAACAGAGAAGTCATTTGTCTGCAGTTGACAAAGTGTCACAATGTTTGTTTCAAGATTTTCTCCTAAGTAATCGTATATCCTTTTGAGATCAAATATAAAATATCAGAATTCTGAAGGTAGTGATGAAAATATCGGAAATTTTCTTCAGTTTGGAAAACAGACGTTTTATCGTACAGGTTGAAAAAGACGTATCGTCTCCCATATGACAAAAAATAAATCAGCTGATGTGCTGTTACCTTCAAACCCAATCGAGACCGTTGTGACAGACAATAATGAATAAATCGGAATCAGCTGTTCGTTTTAAATAACAAGAAAAATGTGGAAGCCATTTTATGAGTTAAGCTGTAAAGTAAAGTAAATACGTTGTAATTTTTTTCAGTACTGAAGCTAATATAATGTGGAGTAAGACAAAGATATATAAGTAGTTCGTCGCTCGGAACGAAAGTGACTTTACCTTCGATTTTCTGAGGATGAAAGTAAAAGTTAAAATGACTTCGGATTTCGTTTCCTTTTAATTCCGTTTTGATCAACCAGCTCAACAGCAAGTTCAACATGCGAGTTCCGTTTAAACAAGCTTGCGTGCAGCTGGCAGCTTCAAATGTTACTAAAGTAACCATCACATTTTCCCCGGCATGTAAAACTTATAGTTTGTGCATATTTAGTTTTATTGTTGATATTGTGTCAGGAATATATTTTTGTTATTGTTTTATGAATACGTCTTCTGGTTGAATAGTTATTGAGCATGGTCTTTTGACAAAAAGAAATTTTAAAAATCTATATTAGGAATAATAAAAAGTAATAAAAGGAAAAAATAGGAAAATATGATCAGCTACCTGACTGTGTGATAATTTGGTGCCTGCCCTAAGCCGCCTTAGGAATAAACTAGATTATAAAAAAATTGTAACGGTGAAACTGTATATAGTACAATTGTACCCGCCGACAAGTTTTTGACAGTAAGATTTTTGGATAAACAAATATAAATTATTTACAATTTTATTTCATGTAAAGTGAGACTATAGGCTGTACTATTACGTTTATTTTGTATTCGTACAAATGTAAATACCGATGATATTTCAAGTACAGTAAAATGTAAAAAATTAGTTCGCAAAAATATGAGATTTAATTTAAAAATAATAGAGTATGACGATAAATTGAGGAGACTTATTTAGAGACTAAGATTCCATAGAGGTAATAGTGAACATCAATGGTTTTTTAAATAATAAAATTGTCATCTAAAACATCCCAGCATTTCTATTGCAGTTTCCGCTGCAAATGGAATTAATATGTCTTTTGTGAAAAAGGCTCAGAATTATAATCATGTTTTTACGTTTCAGTTCCCGTCGTAATTGGAGAAGTTACCTAGAACTAAAAGAAACAAATGCAACAATAAATATAATTCCTGAAAATTCTATTAATACAAGCATATAATTTCGATTGAATTAGTGTTTTGTTGGACATAAATTCGTTAGTTGATGGTTTAACAATACGTATGTTCGTGTTTTTCTTTTCATAACACGTATTCACATATGACAATATCTTTCCCTGGCTATGACCTGAACTAGTCTTGTTTTATTTGTTGTGGATATAAACAAAAACAAACTTCAAGATTTTTATTTCCACAACAAATTTTCCGGTATGAAATATATTATAAAATAAATTCATAACAACGAAGTAAAAACCAACAATAAAGAAAATTCTAACCAGACATAACATATTATAGTAATTTATAACACAATTCTTTATAAAATATGGGAATATTTGTGGATAGATGTTTTATTTGTTGAAACGTGTTGAGACACCATGTTGAGAAAATTTGAGAAAATAATTTATTGTATTTGGTAAAACATAATGACGAGTGCTTTATCAAAATAATATCAGGTGTTGGAAAAATGTAATCTATCATCGTTCCAATATACAAAAAAACTCAATATCCTCTTAAAAGAATAACCAACGTTTTAAATTTTTTAGAAATTTTCTGAAGCTCTCAGATGAAGTTACTTTCAATTATTGCATTCGGTTAGAAAGGCCCAACGAACAAAATGTATAAAATCTGCGACACGCTTTATAATTTGCTTTGAATAAAATTACCCGCTTTTGAAGTCTACTACAATAAATTTTCAGATTACCCTGAACATGGCCACATCTGTTAAAAACATTCACAAAACCCTAACGACATATAAAAACGCAAAGGTAAGATACCTAACAGCACAGGAAAGCACGTTCAGTCCTATGAACACGAACCATTATTCTAATAACTTTCTTCTGAACCATAGTCAAAGCTTTTAAGTTTGAAAAGTAAAAGACTCTCCAATTGGCGATTACATTAAAAGGTATTCTAATTTCTAAGGTCTGTTGTTAATAACCACGATAGCCTGGGGCTGAGCTCCCAGCGAGAGAATCTAGTTTCATATAAATGTTTAGTTAATCACTTAATCTATTTGGGTTGCATCTCTGTTGTATTCCCATCTCCACTCGCAAATTATAGTTTGCAGAAACAAAACTGCTCATATAATACGATTCACTATATAAACACCAACATTTCATTAGTAATACCTTTATAAACTAGTATTCTGAAAATATGAGTGCTGGTAAAACATCCCGCGGGTGTTTCCTTTTGTAACTTAACTTCACAAACATCAATATTGATTCAATCAGTATGTGTATGCACACTTTTTGAGAAGATCAAAGAACCACGTTTATTAATTTAGGAAATATATCCCCGCTAAAAATCATTTTGCCTCGCTATTTCGGCGATTTATATTTTCGAGATTTTTATTCTTGATGGTACTTTTATAGTTCTATTTTAAAAAATTTAATTTTTACCTTTGTTTGGAGTTAAGACTAAGTTAAAATAATCGTTCACAATAGATAAGCCTATGCTTAAGGTATAAAATAATAAAAGTATAAAAGTAACAATATAAAAATATGTTTATCAAATAAAAAGTTATTTAATGTTACACCTGCATATTTACTGAGTATACGAATGCTCACATAGGACAGTGTGCGTAAAAGATGGATATGATTGTGGATAGTTGTTAGAGGTGGATGTAGTGTTCTCTTGTGTGGATTAACGTCCGCACTATTGAATACTACGTTAATCTGCAAAGACCTTCCTCATAATTAAACCAATTCGTAATTCAGAGGCTGTGGTTAGAATTCCACGTTAAACTCTAGATCCCTTAGTTGCTATCGTCTGTTGGGATATTAATTAACAGTCCTGTCTAAGGAACATGTCAGCCTTAGTCAAGCACAAATCATCTTACACTCAATCCTCATTCATACTTGGCTTAAAATAACTACCTACCTACCTATGGTATAATCAATAATCTAATCTATAATTATTGAAACAATATAAGTGTTTAATTTTAATTAAACAGAAATATACAGATTAATAGCTAGAAACATTTACTACTTAATTTAAAATGTGGAGTTATTGTTCCAATGGGAATGAATTCAATATGGTGGCTTTACGAGTTTTAATATTTTACTGGCAATATCTATATTAAATAATAAATCGTCTCAAGCAATTAAAATACAACATCTATATCAGCCTAAGTGTTTGTGTCTAAGTTTCGTTTAGGGTATGTTCCTTTTACTCAATCAATGCCAATTAAAAGATGAACCGTATTTGCACAGTAACGTCTCAGAAGTACTATTACAACCGAAAGCGGCATCATGGACCAGTATAAACTAGGAAAGCGCAATTTATTCGAAATATTATATTGATGTTGTTTTTAAAAGTATTATCAAGTTCCAATAATGCCAGCCGGCACACTACGTTGAAATGAACTGGAGATAATCTATACAACTAGAACGAATTAATTCATTAACCGACCTATAAATATGCATAATTTAGTTTTGTGAATTATTATCCTACGTAAAAACAGTACGTTGATAGCAGTTTGGAATATTTTTATTCTGTGTACTATGTGTATTTTCTTTTCTCTCTTCTTTTGAATAAACTTGAAAACTTAATTTTTGGGACCTAATTAAAGCAACTATTTAACATGTTCTCGTTACAAGAGCTGGGATAAAAGGAGTTATTTAAAAGTTTAAGTTAATTTCAAGCTACTTTTAAAGGGAGTAAGTCTGTCTGTTTATTTTTATTTGTCTTACACCCTAAATACTGAGCACACTGAACCTAATTTTGAGGGAATGAGTATGTAATGATAGTCCTCAGTAAAATTTTAAATTCATAAAAACTTAATTGGATTCCATCTTGAAGTCCTTTGTAATTTGTCTCGTTACGTATTCAATGACACTCGTATTACCGTAGAGACACAAACGCTATCTATGTTCGAGGTACACGTAACATGTTACAATACACAGATTACTGTAGTGATATCCGTCAATATATCGGCCGAGTCGAAGTACAAAAAGCCACAGTCAGTCCTTACAATGCCAATTTCCAGTAAAAGTGCTACGAATACAGTTATTCGTGTAGTGGAAGTATTAAAAATTTGTTAAAATTATTTAAGAAAAACTTTATATATTATTTCAAATATTTGCGCTCTACATGCATAAAGGATTTCCATCTGTTGATGGAATTAGGAATGAAACAATTTTACATCAAATGCTTGGAATAGCAATACTTGAAATAATATTGGGATCATGAACATTGTTATCAGCACGTTTCAGCCTTGGTCACATTCCTGGAACAGGTCGAGGCTCACGTCAGTTGAACACTGACATTCTAATCCCGCCTGTATTGCTAACGGCATCTCCATATTGTAGCACGTTCCTTGAAATACAAATTATCATTCAGTCATTGTATAATTATGTCGTATAACTTGGAAATAAAAACAATATTTAATCATTTCCGCCATTGAAAACATAACAAAAATAAAATAATATGCATGTAATTACATTCGTCATAAGTTTAACGAAATTAAAAACAATTTATGTAAACTCATTTAGGGTATACTTTTAAGAAAAGACAAATTTCCGCTCTCCGTGGTGTTTTAATTAAATACCTAATAATGTTTTAATTAATTTATAGCTGTGTTACCTTAAAATATGATTCTTATGAAAATTAAATAAAACGCAAATGCTTGATTATAAAATGTATTTTACAAAATGTTTCAACTTCATGTTGAATTGGAAATGAATATTCGATTTTGATTTTATTTTTATATGAATAACTATGAATAGATAATGTGAATTTTAAACATAAATTATATTTAGAAAATCTAGGTTTGAATTGCATAATAGCTAATATCCCAATTGGAAAGAAAATTATTTTAACACCACAAAGTTTTTTTTCTTCTCGTAATTAATTGTAATGTATGGGTTCGTTGTACTGACAAGGTGTCCTGCTGCAATAACCCTTGATGTCAACGTCTGTTTGGCCTAATATGTAAATCTTTTTTTAATACCTCAATGTTACCGCTTCGAACATTTTAAACTGATCCAATCAGGTTCATCAGGTTAATGCTTTCACATATTAAGCATATTTATCATATGTGTTAAACTCATACCTATGTTGAACTAGTAGTATCTTAAACTTTATGAATATTTGAAATAAATTTCATTCTATACTCTTTTTATTTTTCGTATAAAATTAGTTTGGGTAGTTCTTAATATTTCTATTTACTCTATATATTTCCTCCGTTTCATAATTTCCACCCTAGCATTGGATAGTACATAAATGCTGTGTGCTATTAAATATAGTGTGCGGTGTAGAAACGGGGAAGGGGGGGGGGGGGGGGGTCAACCCCCCCCCCCCCCCCCCCCCCCCCCCCCCCCCCCCCCCCCCCCCCCCCCCCCCCCCCCCCCCCCCCCCCCCCCCCCCCCCCCCCCCCCCCCCTCCCCCCCCCCCCCCCCCCCCCCCCCCCTACATTTCGTAAAAATAAAAATTCGAATGAAAATATATTTTTGTATTTCATACGTTTCTTTTCCAAGTTCTATGTTCTAGGTAGGTAAAATATGATAATTATGAAACTTGAGTACAAGATGCAATTGCTTCATTTAAGAAACCATACCACACTCACCTGTGGCTCCTGTTTAAAGATTTATCACGAGTGAGGCAATTGCCCACCTCACTCTATGCGACTGTAAATTATTCATTGTTCCTTCAACTTCTTGCCTAAGTAAGTCTCCAACTCGTATCATCTGTTCATGAGTCTGCCCGAGGTGTTGATTTGACAACTCTGCATCAAGTCATATCGGGATGTAGAGTTACCAATTAACTACAGTTATCAACAGTTATCAAATCAACTGTAATGAGTTATCAAAACCACCCTCTCATTAACCGTCTTCAATGAGTGCAGAAAAATTGTTACCTCAACAATGTGCAAGAAACCGAATTTAGTATAGTATAAGTAAGAGTTTTGTTGATGCTACACAAGTTGTGGTGTGCGCTGTATTTGTTTTAAGCGTACAAGTTAGTCACGTTTTAAAATTTTCGCACGAGTAAAATTTTCCATTTAACCATGTTCACTGCATCACATATGTTTTACGTTATTTGTAAGTTTGACATGATATCAGTGAAAAATATTTAATTCTGTACGTTTTGGGCTATTCATCACAGGACCACGTCATTGCTAATTATAAATACGAGTTACTGTTATTACAGTAGATACAATTTCAGTATTTTTTATCATAATTTATTACTCATAAGACGTAAAATACTGGAAATTTCAACATAAATCTAGTAACTGATGAACATAAAAAATGTATGGGAAAGAGAGGATTGCTAAACTACGATAAAAGTGAGCAATATTAACTTGAAACAATATTTGAGTTTTTCGCATATGAATATTTACTTTAAAACTTTGTTGAAATCCGCACTGAAGGTAATATCCGTGTGATATTTGTACACTTAAATAAACTACTTCTTTTACTTGTCTTTTAGAGAGGTTTTTTGTACGAATTAATGTACGGAGCTGGTTCAATCATACACACACAAACTATGTTGTCAGTGCTGTGGCTTTGTTCTCTTCACGCTGTTCGTTATCTGAATTATTGATAACATCAGTAATTTTCCACCAAGATAAACTCAATTGGCTGTGTGGAATCAGTGAAATGAATTGTTGATTGCATTTCGTTTGTTGTGGACAGTTTATCTGAAATATAAATCTTGAAACGCCGTTGTGGCGTTAAATTAAATTCAGCTTACTCACCAAACTGTTGAATTCACTTAGTTGAACATTGTTCGTGCAATTCAATTGTTTTACATAAGATTATAATAAGATTACAGTAATTCAACTAAATCTTGATTGCTATTGTGTTGAAAATTTGGTAATGGACGATTTTTTATAAAACTTTTTGTTTTAACTAGCAGTAAGCCCGTCCTTTGTACGGGTTGTAGGATTTAGTTTAAAGAAGAAAGATTATCATACCAAAATGTAAACCTGAAATCCTAAACATATCAGTTCAAAGAAAATAAATCAATACCCAGCTTTATTACTTACTACAGTATGATTTCGAAATGGGTTTAAAAACAATAACCAATATAAACGAACTAATATTGATTTGACAGCTGTATGTTTTTCTTTAAATTAAATCTTCAAACTACAAAGACAGCTGATTATTACCAGTAGGTTGTACATTGAAAACTGAATCAAAATGCGACCAATATCGCGTAAAAGTGGGTTTTTAAATGCTCGTTATTTACTTTTCAAGAGGCGGCGGGCCATTTCAAGCATTTATAAACCATCTATGGAATGTAGAGAATATATGAAATAAGTTTCATTATAATCAGTTCTCCCGTTTTTTCGGAGAAGACGGCGTAAAATGCCTCCTAGAGCGTCACAGACAAACAGACAAAAATTAAGATAAGACCGGTTTCGGCTTCTCTAACGCACGAAAAGTAAAAATAACTAAAAAATGAATAACTCTGAGCAATGTACAGACAAAACTCTAATTTTATTTATATAGATTACTTTGCCTGAACTTAAGTTAAATGGAATATTTTGAGAGCGTATATTTTCAAAATATATCTGAGGTCTTCTCACTAATCAAAGTTGTAACCACGATATACGTATATTGTAAAATTTACTCTCCCACACATCAGAAATGGAGTTTACAGTGCCGTTGTAGTGCGAACCTAGTTTTGCTTTTCCAAGGATGGACAATGTGTCTAGTGACAGCGATAACGAATAGGGATTGTTTTATAAAGTATCGGTTGGAATGGATTAAACCTACAAACTTGAATCTAATTTGGTTTGGTGAATTCAATAATTTAATGCTAGACTTGGATCGTAACGACGGAATATTCGCTTTCACAGACTGGACCAGCGTGAATTCAACGATGTTCTGTCATTCATTAATAATAGAATCAAGATATAGGACACGGCAGGGGCTACGGATTGTGTTTTACGTTGAAGTACAAATACTCAATGTGTTTTTTGGACCTTCAGGGCTTAACACTCGCTGCAGTTTGACCACTTTAGGGTTCCCTCCTTTCTTCGGATTTCGATGCCAGATTCTTATCCGCATCCGCCCATTTCATTCACTCAATCCATAAAAATTGTAGAACCAATTTTTAAAGCTGCATTTTTTTTCTTTGAGTTCAGGTGGCGGTCTATCCAACAGAAAAGTCCACCTCGCTGTGAATTCCCTTTCTAAAGAAAGAGGATCCTGTTTTTTATTGATTACTTATGATAGAAAACCACAGTAAACGGGATTTATAGAGAATAGAAAGTGTGTCAAATTAAATAATTCTAAGTATCACGTTTTAATTAGAATTTTATTTTAACTAAAAATTTTAAATCAAATTAAAAAGTTACACAGTGAATTGACAAATTAATAAAAAAACTTTTTCCTTAATAATCACAACCGAGTATTTCTCAAACTATTTTGTACCGTCTCAAAATTGAGATTTCATAGATAAATCAAATAAAATAAAATTGACTATTGCTTAAATTTACCAATCACTGAGCTCTATAAATAAGAATGGTATATGAGTATTGAATTATATATTTTTTATGTTTATTGGTCTCAATGACTTTGATAGTAAGTTTAAATAGAGAAACACTTTTAAAATCACAAGATTGACAGTGATCAAATCATTTTCACTCCATAAGTAAAATAACAATTGTTTATAGGGAGTATGAGTAATTTGTTGGGGAGTATTCGAATTGTTGAGTCTGAACTGATCTGCCAAAGAGGCAGTAAATCGAGTTACAAGGTTTTTGCTCATCAGATAGACCACAACTGAACTCTAAAGCAATTAGACAAATTGTATAAAGGGTAAGTGAGTTTCAAACTATTGCACTACCTTCGTTGTAAACTAATTTTGTACGCAGTTAACTTTTAATTCAAAAAGTTTTTTAATAATAAACACATGTTAAAATTATTTTTTGATACGTTAAAGTTGTTGTAAGAAATAATGGTTCTTTTCCGTTATACGTATACCATTCCGTTATACCACTGTTTAAATATCTGTTAATGGGTGTCAACGAACATAATAATTGGAAAGGTTGTGTATTTCTGTTCATTTTTAAGTCGATTTCACACGTAGTTTCCAACTAATATTAAGTGTTCGCTTGTATGGATTAACGTCCGCACTATTGAATACTGCGTTAATACACAAAGACCATCCTCATAATTAGACCAATTCGTAATTCAGTGTAAACTGTAGGCCCATTAGTTGCCATCGGCTGTTGGGCTATTAATTAACAGTCCTGTCTAAGGAACATATCAGACTACAAGATCGCGCCACAATCACCCTACATTAATTTCTCATTCATACTTGGCTTAAAATACCTACCTGGGTAGGTCGCCATTTCAGTTAGAAGTATAAAGTGAAGTAATTTTATAAAAACAGAGATTTGGTTACGTTTAATAAAGCAAGAATATAGTTTTAACAGAAAAGTGGTTTTCTTGAGGTTATTGACAGTATAAACTACATTAAACATAACAAAAAAACCACAAAAGACCTCCTCCGAGCTAGCGGACGGAGCCCAGGACACAGGACGGAGTAGTTGTGCTTCAACTCTCGTCCTAAGCGCACGCCATCTTGTGTCGCCCCGAAAGCTCGGAGGCGGAGTGTTGTGGTTTTTTGTTGCGTAATAAATAAATTTTTCGGTGTTGTGCATGATAAATAAGTATAGTATTGTTGACAACATGATATAATATATGTAACATAAATTTTCAAATTTTAATATAAATTATCAGGTGAAAAAAGGAGTTTTCAAGTGATTTCAAGTCTCCACCTCCAGAGACGTCGTGTAGCTAAAAACACAGACGCTTTAGAATGTCCAGTGAAATATATTGAGTAGTTAATAATGAATAGTTTAACTCCATACAAGAATTCCAAATGAGGAACCAGCCAACAACTCCCCTGTGATACCAGAACAGACTGTATTCGACCGCGTTGCACTTTGATCATGCATTAGGTCTTCATTCCAGCTTATGTTATTAGTTTTGAAATGTTTAATTCACCAATATTGCAAGTGATTATTCTCCATACTACTATTTAATCTAAAATAATAATTTATGTTAGTTAAATTTATGTCATAATTATTGTTCAAATTACAGTTCGGATAAACAATTTGATCGGAGAGATTAATAGCAATTAATTAGAGAAAATGTTCATCACTAACCATGAAGCCGTGGATAAGCGAAGTAGGATGCTATCTGCCACTGACGACAAGGGACGCCATCTAGTGACCGCTGGAGTGGAATGCAGAGAAGTCGCGGATTGCTGTAGCACTAATCTTGTTTCTTGAAGTACGTCAGGCGAAATAAACCTCAACTATGAGCTCAAATAAAAATGTCTATTATGACGTCAACGCGGCAGCCCGGTAACACTCACTGCACAAAACTAGAGGACGTTGTTAATAAATACATGAAATTTGATCATGCATTAGGTCTTCATTCCAGCTTATGTTATTAGTTTTGAAATGTTTAATTCACCAATATTGCAAGTGATTATTCTCCATACTACTATTTAATCTAAAATAATAATTTATGTTAGTTAAATTTATGGAGTAATTATCTTGGATATGGAAGTAAATTGTTCAAATTACAGTTCGGATAACCAATTTGATCGGAGAGATTAATAGCAATTAATTAGAGAGAATGTTCATCACTAACCATGAAGCCGTGGATAAGCGAAGTAGGATGCTATCTGCCACTGACGACAAGGGACGCCATCTAGTGACCGCTGGAGTGGAATGCAGAGAAGTCGCGGATTGCTGTAGCACTAATCTTGTTTCTTGAAGTACGTCAGGCGAAATAAACCTCAACTATGAGCTCAAATAAAAATGTCTATTATGACGTCAACGTATTATGACGGCAGCCCGGTAACACTCACTGCACAAAACTAGAGGACGTTGTTAATAAATACATGAAATGTTACAATGAAGAAATTAATGTTATAATTAACCATCCATGTGGCATTAATTTAGCGTATTTTAAAAATATGCCATACTGGCCAGAGAATTCATAAAAAGGGCGTTGTAGCCCTAGTAGGGCAATATTGCTACGAACATGCATGAGTCGTCAACAAAGTCCACGAAGCCACAACATGCGAGAACAAATTTTTGGAATTGAACCGCAAAAATGGAATTGAACTGATTTGGGCCAATGGGAGCGTCTCAATAATGTACATTCCGTTCCCATAAGTTACTGGTTTGGGTTCGGGCAGCATCCCCTCTCTCTGCTTGGCGTGGTGGGAGTTTGAACATTATTAAATATAATTTACTATATTATTAATACCTTCGAATTATAGATGTTTCCTATATCGTAAAATATTCTTAAATTTCTACGATATAGTTGTAAATAGCAATTAATGTGTTGTGAACTGCCATAATAGAATTTTAAGTAGAAGAAAAGGCAAATATGATAATAATATATTGTTATGGTTTGTGTTCAAGCTTTCGATGTTATCAACAAAATCTCAGATTTTATGCTACATTTTGCTCCAATATAGCTTAAGCTGTTATGTTTCTCTTAAACAGACTGGGACGATGGTGACGTCCTGTAATCCAGCTACTT
Source organism: Nephotettix cincticeps (assembly GCA_023375725.1). Taxonomy (NCBI): domain Eukaryota; kingdom Metazoa; phylum Arthropoda; class Insecta; order Hemiptera; family Cicadellidae; genus Nephotettix; species Nephotettix cincticeps. The sequence continues at coordinate 3,152,888 of CM041789.1, forward strand.
GGAGGTCACTAATTGTTGATAGTTGTGAGCGATGGTCGGTGGGTGTAGTGTTCTCTTGTGTGGATTAACGTCCGCACTATTGAATACTACGCTAATCCGCAAAGACCATCCTCATAATTAGACCAATTCTTAATTCAGAAACAGTGGTTCGGACTTCACGTTAAACTGTTAGTAGACCCCTTAGAAATGCCATTGACTTTTGGGTTATTAATTAACAGTTCTGTCTAAGGAAGATGTCAGTCTTAGTCAGTAACAAGACTACAAGATCGCGCCACAATCATCTTACACTTAGTCCTCATTCATACTCGAATTGAAATACCTACCTTGGTCGCCATTTCAATAATCTATAATAATAATAAATAGAATTTATAAATATATAAATTTGGTATTCATCTGCCCTACGTAATTTAACAATAACATGATTTTTAGATATGTTTAGATATTTTTTAATTAAGTTAAAATAGAACGATATTACACTGCTTTAAGAAGTCTTTGTGTGAAAGAACGAATTTTTACAATATATTTGACACATCTTACTCTAATTATATTATTTACTGAATATTTAATATATATGTATGAAAGAATATGTGAACATGTCGTCTTTCTACGTTCTAATAAGGAAGTAAGGAATGATTCCGTAACACTGTAAAATCGAGGGCGTATTTGAGGTACGTATTTAAAATATCTTAAATACATTAAAAAATCTAGTGGAACAAGGGTAGTTGCAGCTATGAATAAAATAAACAAATAGGGAAAATAATAGGTGTTAGAACTATTACTCAATACACATTAAGTATTATAGTTAATTAAAAATTCAATTGGTATAGCTATGAAAGAGTTTGTTCGTTACTAATATGGATAATTGTATTTGGATGTAGACAAAGAGATAATTTAATCAGGGGATGGACGGACAAAAACATGTGGTTGGCAACATGAAGCACGCGATGAAGACGTTTGCGAACATCCACAGTGATGACTACGGATTTAGCCACACAGACACAATAGGGACAAGAACAGAGCAGAATGTCATCGTAATATTGTCTCCGTCATAGTGGCATTACCAACCTTGACTGATTAATTTTGTAAAAAAAATATTCCAATCGTAAAGCATTTTATTATGAAGTCCTCTGGGAATAATTATCACTCATAGTTGCCCAAGACATTTTGCATTTTGGTAGACCGTTCGCACATGTATAGTGTTTTAAAGTAAGATAATTTATCAGGACAAGATATAAACCTAAACTCATAATCATATAGATAGAAAGAAACATTAAAGTTTAAGTTCAATTGTTTAGTAATTCTAAATTGTATAAGTTAAATTAAATAAAAATAAATTTAAATTTGACAGAAACTTTTTATTCCTTTCTATTAAATCACTGTATAAATCACACATTCTGTAAAACTTCGAAAACGTAAAGCTAGATACCTGAGACCATGTTTGTGTTGTAAAATATATTTGTCTCGACCAAAGGAACAATTTTCAATTAAATCTTCCAGGACAACCTGTATACATAATTAAAATAATCATAATCAATTTATATTAAATTTTTAAAAACTAATCTAATCCTTTTATACACTAATAATATATTAAGCATAATTTCAAACCCAAAAATACCGATCAGATTTTTTTAACAATTTGAACATTTAGTGATAAATAATGTCGTTACAATTCGTAATGCGGTTTATTTTAATAGACGTCTCGTGAGCTTCCTAAGTTAGTATTAAAGTTACTTATTAAAGTTACTACTAGGAGTAACTTTAATACTTAGGAAGCTCACAAGACGTCTATTGAAGTAAACCGCATTACGAATTGTAACGACATTATTTATCACTAAATGGTGGCTCCTTGCTTGAATCCTGGTTCAAATTGTTAAAAAAATCTGATCGGTATTTTTGGGTTTGAAATTATGCTTTACCCCATTATCTTAACTTCTATTCCTCTTCGGTTTCAACAACAATCCCTAAAGTAATGTTTTGTTTGATCTCATGGATATTTTTATATTTTCAATATACTAACCGGTACGCTAAATTTAAGAAACAGTTTAAGACTTTTTGTTTGACTGCATATCTGTCAAAATACTAATTATTATTTTATTTATTTATTCAAACCATCACATTAAACAATGACTGGTGATTAGTCAATAATCTTAAATCTACAACTTAATAAAGTTTTAACTAAATATAAAGAAATGCGTGCTGTTTTATAATTATGACATGTGAGATTCTAAAAACTCTTCAACTGAATAAAAAGACTTCTCCAATAACCACTTTTTAACCCAATTTTGAATTTTGTAAACGATTCAATAATTTTTAGGGATAACATTAATCTATTATATATTTTAGGCTCCATAAATTGTGGTGATAAGTGGAATAATTTCAGTCTACGCTGTGACGGTTTCAACAAATTTTTAATTGTGGTCTTTCTGGCTAAGCATGAATATGTCAACACTTTCTTTAACCATTAAAACCATTTACTTGGTAAATGTATGAACTATAAAGAGTAAGAATTTTAAATTTTATAAAAAGTGGTTTAAAATTTGTTAATTGAGGAACTTTGGTTAACCTATGTTTATATTTTAATTGTAATAATCTTGACGAATTTGACGATGTATTGTAACCCTCATTGTATCTTTTCTAATAGTAAAGATCTTGTATCTTTAAAGTTGTCGGAAAAAGTTTAAAGTTAACTTTTAAGTTTTAAATAGAGACTTTAATATAAATTCTACTCCTATGTGGTGAAACGCAAAAAGTTTTGTAATCGTTGCTATGGAAAACCACATTCCTTTTTTGAATAGTATCAAATATTCTCTGATTATTTCCTTTTTCCCTATTTCCTTTTAATGTGTTCAACCAACGAGATAACTAAAAATTACGGTTACATCAGTCATAATTATCTTTTATTTAAATTTCCGTCCATATTAGTAGTTTATATTGTTGTCATTGGAATATAATACGGCAGAAAATATGATGCAACACATTAAAAAATAAATTGAATCATTGAAAAAACTCTTAATGTGTATATAATATTATGTATGAGGAATCCGCGGTGTGTGTGTAACGTTAGCTGGTCACAGACGAGTAGAACTTAGTGTCCGTTTCAACCACTACCCCTACATTTCCTATACTATTTCGTCTCCTCAGTGAAGGTTCAGTGATCCAAGAATAAAATCCGAACTGGAACATTTTGGAAACATTTCAATTCGCCAAATGCGTAGTCGGGGTTTGGAACACACACAGTGAATGTCATCAGTTGGAAAACCGTCTCGACATAAGCAATTTATCCTGGATGACTGATAGGTCCTGATAGTTCCCGCCAACAAGAAAATTTATTATTCCACCCTGGCTCAGAATTAGGTTTTTTTAATAAGTAAGCAAGTAAATAAGACTAAATATGTAAAACAAAGTCGTGTTAGTTACACGCATTATAACTCGAGAACGGCTGGACCGATTTTAATAATCTTTGATTTTTTGGATTTGTCTCTGCTCCGGTCATGCTTTAGGCATATTCATTCAGTTTCCATAAATTCAATTAGTTTCCATTTTATAGCGTTTTAAATTTCTAATGTTTAACTTATGGGGACTAAGTTTGTTTACAAATGTTCTACAATAAAAACATTTGATTTCTTAAGCTACAGCTGTTGTTTTACTTTCCATTAGCAATATGCTTTACTATTCAATGCCATCTGAATCATTCATTAATGTAAAACTATGGAGTAAATGTGTACTGTAAAAAATAAACAGCTTTATTCACCACGATAACAGTTAATGGTTTTTGGGAATTATGTACTGTATTTATATATTTTTTATTTTCTGCATGATTAAAAGTAACGTGTTTATATGTTTGCCAAATAAAATAATCACAATGTTTATACATATTATTATTATAATAATCAACTGTTGAATATTTAAAGCTTTCACAACGACGCCGCAATGCTATTTGACTTCACAAAATGGCCAATCTTAAAGTTAACATGTATTTTCTGTTAGGTGTTACGAAGTTCGCCGGGTCAGCTAGTTAATAATAATAGCAAGTAATGAGTCAAATCAGTAATATTATTATTGCGTTTTAGAATAAATGAATATTCATATATTCTTATAATTTAAAGAGTTGCCAAATTTTATTTAAGTCAAAAAATGTTTAGTCTTAAAGATATCCTAGAAGCTATAAAATATTACAAATTAAAATAAATCAAATTTATTTGTATGATGAAATTTCCGACTCAGTCGTCAATTGTGATTCATTTTCCGAACTTGAGGAGAAATATCTCAAGTTATTGTAATGAGAACAAAACTGCAAACTTATTAATTCACTAAAAACAAACTTAACTATACAGCAGTTTTTATACGTCTAGTCAGATGCATGTCCAGTGAACTTGAGATAATGTTTTGTCTGGAGGCAACGAGATATAATAACGGATAGCATCTCAGAGAAACACTTGACTTAAATTCAGTAGGGGTTTGAAATCAATTGCACAAATTATACCAATCAACACGTACAGTAGTTTTGTGCCTTAAAGGCACGCTATACAACAGCACTAATTGATTCAAGACCCCTTTAGCAATATTTAGAGCTGAAACATTTTATTACTGAATTCCATGTTAATTAGCTGCCTTGATTATTATTGAGGGTTTTGTAACCTATTTGAATATTATTGACCAATTGTAACCTATAAACATGCTATTATTAGCAGTGGTAACTGATTATTGTAATGGCAATCGATACTTATTAAAATAAAATGAACAGCTACTACTGTACTTAGGTGGGAATAATTGCAACTTGAATAGAAACTTCAGAATAGAAATTCAGTAAAAACCAGTAAACTAAGAGTGTACAATATTAAAATATTTTAGTCGACCTTATTTCATTCAAAATGTGGGCTCTTTAAAATAATCAAATTGAAATATCTGGGAAACTACTAACAAATAAAATACACCTGTCGCAGCGACCTGCGTGCGTACTCGGCGAATTTCCAAATCAATAGCATAATAATAATAATTTATGACAAGTTTTATCATTATCTGTCAATAAATATGAGAATTATTTGCCTACTCTCCGTAAGATTAACATGGGAAAGAGTATGCAGGTTTGCTGCTGTGAGGAACGCTGAAAGTACTGTAGGTGTTTCTAGCGTAAACAGGTCTCTAGGCACCAAAAGAAGAAAAAATAACATAGTCCCGGACTTAAGTCTTACCATGAGACCTACGGTAATAGCTTCTTCCCTATGGGAAATTCGCTAAAAGCAAGGTGTGATAAAATTTTCTTCTGTCAAATGCTATCTAATGATACTTTAATTAAGGTAATTAGATAGTAAATAACCAGATTATTGTATCTTTTAGAAATTACTCTAATTCAATAGTACCAAACCACATGTACGGTAACTGTAAACATTTGAATTGTAAAATGTAAAATAATTTGATTTTTAATCTTTGATTGTCTTTATTAAGGAATCATACAATTTTGAAGAAAAAGATGCAAAGTTTTGATACTTTTTTACTTTTACGTTTTTTGTTGACCGTTTTCTTGATATGTTAATTTGATTATTTTAAACATGAGGGTCCTCCTTTGACGATTTGGTATATAAGTTTAACAAGTTTATACCAAATTTCAAGTTCTTAAGCTAAAAGGATTTACGATTTATTGCAAAGTTGTATAAACACTTTCAGACGCAAATCCAGGCACCATAAACCGACTTTTATATCGTAAAATATGTTTATGTTGATACAAATAACATACGATTCAAGTCTGTGTACGGCTTAATATTTTTAAAACCATAGCAGAAAACATGTATAAACTTTGCACAGTGTCGTATGACAATAACTAAACTATTTTTCCTTGAAATTTCCATGACATGCCAAACATGGGGAGCGGTCCACAGAGGAAAGTCATAGAAATCTTAAATGTAAATGCGGGTCGAGTGCTTATCATTTCAAAGAGCTCAGGCAGTAGAGTTGAATGCCGCAAACCGCATCTCAAAAGATATACAGGTCTCCAACCAGAAATTGTGGGTTGTTTTAGGTACACATTTTGAAGTACATTATGCACTGCAATGGATCGTCGTATTCAGATGCTGAACTTTTCACTGACTTTTGTAACTAGCAAATTATTTTATGATTGGAACGTCACGGCAATAGCAAGTGAAAGGTGTGCAAAGTTTAAAGATGTTTTCTGCTATGGTGTGTAAAATATTACGCCTTACTCAGATTTTTTAATTACCCTGTATATACAAAAGGGGATCTAGTAGTTCAAAAACACCATGTATGAGGACAAAACATGAAGAATATTCTTGAACTCACCCTGCATATTTAAACGTTTGAAGTTAACGACGTGAAACGCTTTATCGGTAACAGCCTTGAGCAAAGGGCCCACGGCTCTCTCATCATCCCACGTCTTCCTGTCGCCGATCCCACCTCCTCAGCAACACTTTCAACTTGCTGATATATTTAACATTTAAAATATTTAACTTTGTAAACATTCTTGCGTCCAGAATCGACGAGGACTAATTATATGTTGCAGTTAAAGTCAAAAATGGTTTTTAATAGTCATTAGGCGACTAGTTAGGGGGTTTTCCTATTTAAAGCCTTGTCAAGTAGTAGTGATAAGTTTTGTAGATTACACAATTATAAAATTCACACATCACATTACACTGAAATTGATACATAAAAATATTTACATTTGACATCTGTGTTACTCATTGTAAATATTTTTGTGCGTCTACTTTTGCAGCACTTTCACGCTGGAATTAATACAAAAATTTACAAGGAGTGGCACAGATACTAATCTAAATATTTTTGTATTTAATGTAGGTCGCCATTTCAGAAACTAGGAACTAAATAGCTACAATGATATCGGAAATTAGTAAAAAAAGGGGGCAAGTGGCCTAGATATTTAGCATCTACAATGCTGTACAATCTGGAATAGAACCCGTGATTTATAAACTGTGAATTTACATTTGAAAGTTAGAACAAATAACTATGTAGCTACTCGTAATTTAATCTTTACTTTTATTATATAATATTTACTTCAATAGCTCTACTTTTTTATGACTATGGAACATTATCAATGTTCCATCTTGGTGTTATAAGCCAGATAATCCTCTGTTGGGTTTTTTGTGATATAACTATTCAGTTGGTCTGAATTCAATGTAACAATCGATGTTCGCGTAGGAGAATTTACTTGCGCAATTATTTCCTAGGTGGTTTTAATTTTATTTATGTATCAATATACTTAAACACGCAGTTTTCATAGCCAAAGGCAGCCCTTTTCTGTACTTTTTAAAGTCAAGATAAATATTATAGGCCGCCTGAGACTTTTGGCTTGAAATTGTGTACAGTGTACAGTCCTAAATCACTACTTCTCTCTAAGCTTTAATTGCACCAAATTTACATTTTTTTATTTTGCTGGTCTTTCCATTAAGTGGCCATATAAGTCAGTGGTGAACAGTATTATAAGTTTAAAAGTATATTAATAAAAGTATCAAAACAATTTACCACCTCATCAAAATTATTATACTTACTTTCTTAGGGTTCCCTTATAAATACTTTATGATCTTCGTAAAAGAGGTATGTGTAAGAAACCTAAAAACTATTGACAATTGACATTGGGCATACTATTGGGTAGCTATTGGATAGTGAATCTCTCAACGAGGAAGCTTATAAATATCCTTAGAAATATTGAATATAAAATTGTCAACGCATGAGTATTTTCTTTTTTACTTTCTCCCCTTATACATAGTATATGGAGAAAGTACCGTATTGTTTTCGTCAAAATTTTCGAATTTGAGTTGAGGGTGGATATATCCGTTTTGGGGTTCCCTGAATCCAAAAAAGTGGGTTTTGACGTGATGTCAGTCCGTCCGTGTGTATGTGTGTGTGTGTGTGTGTGTGTGTGTGTGTGTGTGTGTGTGTGTGTGTGTGTGTGTGTGTGTGTGTGTGTCTGGATGTGTACAGTGCCATAGCCTACCCCATTGGTCCGATTTAGATGAAATTTGGCATGTATGTATATAGTCACCGTATCTCCAGGCGTTTTTTTCATTTTTTTGAATTTTTGATCTTTAAGGGTAGTTCACCCCTAAAAACCCTTAAAAAACGTGAAAAATCCAATTTTCTCAAAAACGGCTCTAACGATTTTTATTAAAATTTGATAGTTTACAGTGCACAGAGTACTAAATAATTTGACACCACCCGCATGTCTGTAAAAATGACGGTTCAAAAGTTATGGGCTTTTAAATGTCAAAACAAATCAAATTTTTAAATTTTCAGCGAAAACAATAAAAGTAAAGTATAACTTGACTGGTACCACTGAAACCAGCTTAAAAAACTAAACAAATTAGTATTTTGAATTATTTGTCTACGACTAACGGTTCCAGAGGAAAGTTAAATTTACTGTCCACGATAAACGCAGTACGTTGTCTGAAAGCGCCCAATGTTATTCTTATGGAGAATATAAAGAAATCAATTTCTTCCTTACTTTCCAACCGTTTTCCATAAAACTTGGTATGAAGTGTAAGGTCAAATCACCGAACAAAACCAGCTCAAAAAAGCTTGGTATTACCGGGGGGGGGGTTTCCCCCCATACAATTTGAACAATAAATTATTAAATGATATTTAGAATACACTTTGTAGAACATGATAGTTTTATTACAGATTGTCTTTTTTAAATTTACTTAAGGGAGAAAGTATGTGTCATTCCACTGGTACCGTTTATTTAAAAGTTAATTGTTACGTAGTAAGAAATCATCGTAACTGATAATAATTGGACTTGAAATCAAATTGTTAACAACTTTGATAACGCTTGTTCCCTTCAGACATTTCATTTTCGGTATCGCCAGTAATATCAGTGAACAAATATCTGAACAAAACTATAACTCTGACGTATTTCTTAACCCCTTGTAAACTGTCAAAAGCACTCGAGAGTTTTCTCAAATCCAGCTCCACAAACAACAGGGTCCTATGAGAGTTAAACCCTTGATTGGGCGAGAGTTAATACTAAGCTATATCCGGTGTCATGAACTTACAGTGTACAAAGGATGTTGATTGCTCAGGAATATTTAGGTCGCTGAATTTTTGATGACGTCATAACATCGTGCATATTGCATCTTGCATCATGCATCATCTGCATGAGAAACAACCACCGCATTTTGTAATGGAGATACCAAATATATGGTATCTCCATTGGATCACAGTTGATTTTAATCGAAGCAATAGATTTCAAGGTAACCAAGGTTTTAAGCTAAATGATTATTTTTAGTTAAATAAATTACAAATGTGTTTAATGGAACCTTAAATAAACTTGACTTAGTTAATAAGGCTAAACTGTCATGAACAACATGTACAAAGGATTTGATTGCTCATTTTATTTAGGTCGCTGAATCTTTGATGACGTCATAACATCGTGCATATTTAATCTTGCATCATGCATCATCCGCATGAGAAACAACCACCGCATTTTGTAATGGAGATACCAAATATATGGTATCTCCATTGGATCACAGTTGATTTTCATCAGAGCAATAGATTTCAAGGTAACCAAGGTTTTAAGCTAAATGATTATTTTTAGTTAAATAAATTATGATTTTAATTTGAGAAACTTGATATTTAAGGTCATGTACTTCAAACAAAAATGGCTAGATTTGGATTTGGTTTTTATTTTAAATTGGGACTATATTTTTGCCCTATGAATAGTATTATGTAAATTATTATGTAATCAATGTAAATTTCAACTTAAAATAAAGCAGGTGTAACCTAAAAATATTAGGGGTTTAGCAATGTTTTCTTTTGAATAGTTTTCTTCAAATCTTTTAAAAATGTTCCAATTAATTCTCCTTTGAAAGGCAGTGAAAATTATCGTTCAAAACACGAGTAGAAAGTGATTCCCATATTCTCGACCATGTTTAAAGTGATCGATAAATCTCGCACTTACAGTTCAAGTCTAATTAACCTTTGTACATTGTCTCGATGTCAAGAACTTCTTCATTTTAAACCTAATGACAAAAGAAAGTATTATTTTTTAACTCATACACCATCAAGAGATCGGTGTCATTGTGCGTGTCACGACTTCCGCGTATTTTTAAATTAGACACAATGATTAAAGACTGCGCTGCGTGCAAACTTGAAGAAATAATAATCCCATAACCAAAAAGTAGCCCGGAGTGTCAGCTTAAAATACCTACCTTGGTAATTCACCATGTCAAATTTTAATTTAATCTAATCTAACGTGTATTTATTTATTCAACAGGCATATATTTTAAAAATATAATGCAAAACATTCAAATATTACTCTACAAATAATATCCTTCAATAAACGTCATAAACTTGATTAAGTACAGACAAGCTATTAGTTCTCTCAACTATAGCTTTGTAAGGAAATTCGATCTTATCGAACACGGTTCCTGTATGATTGGTGCTTTTGTCCGTGACTTCAAAGCTTTTTATAAAGCCGCTGTCTCCAACATAAAGCCCATCCAATAACTCCAATCAAAGAAGTTCTATCAAGGCTGCATTTCTATTGTCTCTGAATGACAAACACTATGTCACTACAATCATTTATTGCTTTATTTTTCTATGACCTTCTATTTTTCTATTGTTATTATACATCTACGTGTTTAGCTTACTCTACGCAATCAGGTATGTATTTGTATATGGGTCTTTCTTAAAACCTATAGTTATGGTTTAAAAAATTTCAAAAGAATTATTGCATTCATTAATAGTTTAATTAATTTAAATAAAAGTCTTTATGATCCCTTTAAACCCCCTCTTCTGCCCAATTTCATGTAGCCAGTGCAGTGAATTTACGGTAGTGAGGTACCGTAGTGGCTTGGCTAGAGGGTACTCGTAGGCTCACAACTCCTTTAAGAAGCATCAAAGTAGATTAAATGCCTGAAGCTTGAATCCTCAAAGATGCTGTCATGTTACGTTTCTACGAAAAGTTAATGTATGATTCCACCCAAATTAGTTTAATTTTCCTCCTCTTTTATATTACAATCTGAAGTATATTGTTTACTAATAGTTTTATGCTTTTATCCCCGTTCCTACTGACACATATCATTTTGGGTGTAATCAAGCTTGGCTCATATGTGGCAGTTCGGAACCTTATATACATTTTAAATAGCGAAAAGAAAAGTATACAGCAGCTGATTATTATAATAAACGTAATAATGTATGTAAACAATTCTGCCTATAGAACATGCCAGCCTTAGTCAGTAAAAATACTACAAGATCGCGCTACAATCATCTTACACTCATTTCTCTTTCTTTGGCTTGGCTTCGCTGAATTGTAGTATTGTAAATATTTTTTATTCGGTCGATGATGTATAAATATGTGATTTTAATCATATTACATAATCCCCTAAAACTGTAAAATATTAAAGTGGCGAATAAAACCTTTCATTTTATACATTACATATTTACAATTAAGTGTCAGATCAATGAATAATTCAAATGGCATTGCATAGTTTTTTTTCTTTTTTTGGGCTAGGGTGTTAAAACCATGCAGCCTCGACATTAAGCGTTGAATAGTAAAGTACCAGGTGTCCCTAGAAGAGGTTTAAACGATTGTTTTTCATCACTTAACCTTTTTTGTAAGGGACATCTTGAAATTTTACAAAACTTATAAAGTATTCTGTACAATAAAAATAATTAACAAAGCCTAAAACACAATTTAATGTTTAAAAAGTAATATTTTTCAATATGCCACCATTTTGTTCCCAGATGGGTTAGGGATTTTACTAGAGTAAAATTTCAACGCGATCTTGTAGTATTGTTACTGACTTAGACTGTTAGACATGTTTCTCAGACAGAATTGTTTATTAGTATCCCAACAGCCAATGGCAACTGAGGTCACGAATTGTGGATAGGTGTGAGTGATTATGGGAGGGTCGAGTGTTCTCTTGTGCGGATAATTGTTCACGATATTGAATATTACGTTAATCCGAAAAGACTATCCTCATTATTAGATCAGTTTGTAATTCAGAGGCAGTGGTTCGGACTCCACGTTGAACCATAGGTCCCTTAGTTGTCATCGGCTGTTGGGCTATATACTTAACCTGTCAAAGGAACATGTCAACCTTAGTCAGTAGCAAGGAATATGGTCACGCCACAATCATCTTACACTCATTCATGCTTGGCTATAAATATTTGCGGTAGGGTCGCCATTTCAATAATATAATCTAATCTAAGGGACCTACAGTTTACGAAGTAAATTATTATTAATTATTGATGCATATTGCTAACGTAAGGTAAACCAATAGCTGTAGTGTAAGAAATCAAGTGTTTTGACTGTAGGAAATTTAAAACAAATACATTCCCCATAAGAGTAACATTAGAAATGTTACATATAATTTCATTGTGATCGCGTGAACGGTTTCAAACGCAATAAATACATCCAGGCATACATTCAGTTTGATATATAGACTGTTAGAAAATGGCATTAATCTTATACGGAGTTTTATGTAGAGGTGTTTTCTACAGGTTAGGTCCGGTATAACAGTAATATCGTTTGCTAGTGGAAAAATGTTTGTATTTACTTCCCTGTGGGAAATAGGTCAGATCATGGATATGCCTAAAGGAATTTTTTTCATTTCATCTAAAAAGCTGTTCTTATTCTTCTCTATATATAAAATTCAATGTATGTATGTATGTCTGTATGTCCTTTATGCGTTGCCAAACTACTCATCCGATCGCCATGAAATTTTAGGAAGTTGCTCTACATGTGTCCGGGAAGGTTTTAGTGAAAAAATATTTTCGAAAACCCCATAAGTTTCCATTTTATGGCATTTTAAATTTCTAATTTTAACCTTATGGAGAGTAAGTTTGTTTACAAAATGTCTACAATGAAAACATTTGATTTCTTAGCTACAGCTGATTGGTTTACTTTCCATTAGCAATATGCTTTACTATTCAATGCCATCTGAACCATTCATTAATGTTAAACTATGAAGTAAATGTGTAATGTAAAAAATGAACAGCTTTATTCGCCACGTTAATAGTTTACGGTTTTGGGGGATTATGTATTTATATTTTTATTTTCTGTCTGATTAAAGTCACGTGTTTATATGATAATTACAATGTTTATATCTTTCCTAGAAAAGCCGTATTTCAGTTAGGTTTCGTTTGGGTTTGGATTGGATTTGAAAATTGTGAATTAATCCACTCAGATTTATTTGTTTTATGGGAATGTTATTAATATGTTTTATCGTTTCAGTATTGTTATTCACCATGCAGCGACCCAGAATATATAACCTTACACAATGAAGCCGTATTGCTATTCGACTTCAGAACATGGCCAATTTTAAAGTTAACACGTGTCTACTGTGAGGCGTTACGAAGTTCGCCGGGTCAGCTAGTTCTTATATATTTAAAATTCAATACAATATTTCTGGTAGTTTCTATGGAAACCAGTTACATCTTCCATCATGTTTTCCATCTTAAAAATCACCAACACGCTCCCAGAGCTAAGACATAGCCATATCAAAACCTAATCCCAACATAATTCTAAGATACAAATAATTACCTAATTATACTTATTTATTCAGTCAAGTGATCAAATTTTATCCAACAAGAAACAAGGAAAGTTTATTATAAGTTTGAAACGCGAAGGAATGTTACACCAACGAAATCATCTTGGACGACGTAATAAGCGTAATCCAATACGGTTGAGGAAAATATCGTCAGGAATTTGTTTATTTCATTATTACCTCAATGGATTGCTTTACTGTTTGTATTATTAAGTTGTAATTATATTCCACAAGAGAAATTTTGCTCAAAAGAATGATACTCAAGAGCAATTTGTGTACCTCTATAATTTTAAATTCCAGTGACAATTTAGGTCACTCTGAGAGCAGTTAATTCGTTTTGTTTTTCTAATCAAAATCGTGGAACCGATTAATTTTTGGTGATTGTTAAACAACAGCCCAATGAACAAAGTCAGCTGGGTTTAGTATCGAATTAATTCAATATGTTATCATTTTTAAATCCAATTCAAGGTCTTTCCTTCCTGTACGCAAGCTGGACAGGACAGCTGGTGTCGTCGTATGGATAGTGACGTCATAGTTTGGTCATAAGAACAGCTGTTTAGATGTACGGAAAACATTCCTTTTAGACGTATCCATGATCTAATTTACTTTCCACAGAAATTGAAACATTTTAGTACTTATGTGAAACGGTTGCTAAAACTATGATTTTTCACAAATATTAAGACAAACCAAAACATTCGACTCTTAATTAAGTAAATAAATATTAAATTGGCTGTTGAAATATATCATCTAACAACAAGTTAAACAAAAACAAACGAGAATCATAAGAGATTAATTTTGAGGGATGAACAGCTTATTTCCTTCTCTTCTACCTATTTGTTATGCTTTCACAAAATTTTATGTTGATGAATAAACTAACAACTTTGGACGAATAACGTCGGACAACAGCAACGCTGTATATAGACTTAAAAGGTGCTCTGTGCTAGACGTGCCTCATAGATTCTAAATTTTATTTTCTTGTTTTAATTTGTTAATACTTGTGCTGACTAGGGACTAACCCATGTGATTTATTTTGTTATTTTGATTTACTAAAAGTTCTACTAACTTGAATAGATTGTAAATAAAAATGATTGTTAAAAAACTACCTCCTAGCACTTAAATGAATGCTGGTTGTAAAATGACAGGCGATCATGAGGTGTGGCACTAATATCGGTTGTCGGCTAATATCGAATAACATATCACGTGATGGTCACAAGATGAATGTTGATTAGATCCTTGAGGCTGCAGTTGTGTGGTTTGTGTATGTTCGGTACTGCTACCAATTGACGAGTGACCATCGAGTAATACATCACGTGATGATCACAAGATGAACGTTGATTGGATCCTTGTAGCTGCACTTGTGTGGTTTGTGTGAGGTCAGAACTGATACCAATTGACGAGTGACTATCGAATAACATGTCACGTGATGATCACAAGATGAATGTTGATTGGATCCTTGTGGCTGCACTTGTGTGGTTTGTGTGTGGTCGGGACCGCTACCAACTGATGGGTGACTATCGAATAACATGTCACGTGATGATCACAAGATGAATGTTGATTGGATCCTTGTGGCTGCACTTGTGTGGTTTGTGTGTGGTCGGGACCACTATAAACGGTTAAGAAAATAACAACACAAGATAATTTGATTACCAGAAAGGCTGTGGTTTGGTTTAGTTAAAATGCATGTTCGTAAATCATGATTCACAAGATGAATGTTATTATCCTTGTTAGTGTGTTTTTAGTAATAATGATATCGAATAAATATCACGTGATGATCACAAAATGTTAATATGTTGCATTGTGTGGTTTGTGTGGGTATTTACAAATGACGAGTTTATCGTAACATATTGATACAAATGAATGTATTATTACTGCATGTGTGGTTGTGTGTTTATTTACTAATATATCGAATAACATATCACGTGATGATCACAAGATGAATGTTATTATCCTTGTGGCTGCATTGTGTGGTTTGTTTTTACTGCTAAAATTGACGAGTGATAAAAAAAATCAGTGTACAAAATTGTATCCTTGGTAATTTAGTGGTTACTATAAACGGTTAAGAAATTTTCAACAATATTGGTAGTCACATTTACCACCAGGATCCACGGCGCTGGAAAATTGGGTTGAAATGAGACTAATTTTTAGTAAATCAGATTCTAAACAAAGATATTACACGTGATATTATACGATATCGATATGATACGTGTTATTACACCTGTCACAAGCGTATGATTTAAAATTGTATAGTGCATGTTACGTTTGTAGCTTTATGTAAGTAAATAAAGAAGTGACAATATTTACGAAATGTATTGGTTATGTATTTTACTAATAATACTAATGTTCTGTATTGAGTTAAGAAATGAGGGTTTAGGTACAGTTACATATGACTGTTAAGTTGTAATTTTACAAAGTAAAATATTTTGCGAAAATCGATGCATAAAGTGTAACAAAAGTTTAGAAACATGGTGGTAAAGGTAAGAGCAGTTTACAAACGGAGTAATTCTTTTATCTGAAATACTTACTTCTGTTCCCTTTACAAACCTCCAGATTATTACACTTGCTTTGAAATATAAGTATGTTTTATTTACTACTAAGGTATACAAGAAATATTAAAGCATTTTGCTTTGACTACATTACGGTTTATTTTATTCATTTTTATTTTTTTCTAAATGTTTGATTAAAAAAACATTTTTCAAAAACTTGTATCTTTATTTTACTTCAGTTCTAGTCACATTTACTAGGTTCATTTAAATAATTTTAGTACAAAATTTGTTCCAAATTTACACATGGACATCAGGTAATATATTTTATTTGAAATGTTCAACTTTTTTTCTCCTACCAAACGAAAACTCTTATGAAGACCAAGAACTACACATGAAAACCACCGGTATTTGTACAACATACGGAGTTTGTTTTCGATTTACGTTGTGTGGATACGTAGAGGCCACAATAAAACATCTATCCAATACTGATCGATATTGCCCTCTCTAAAGATATATACAGTAACTCAGGAAAAAATATTTTCCTTAAACTTGATTCGGCTAAAATGAAATAGTTTTTAAAAAGAAATAGATTTGTTCGGTTACGTGATCAGATTCTACGTGGTTGCGTTAACAGAAAACTACGACAACATTGTGTTTACCAAATTTGAAACAGTGATCTCATATGGTTATAAGGACAAATGTTTAGAGAAACTGTTACCTTTAGACATATTCATGATCTCAAATATTTCCCAAAGAGAAGTAAATACAATATTTATATTAGTATTTTTACTCGGCCAAAAACTTAAATTCACTATTTGTTTCGTGGTTCCTAATTTTTGTATGGATTCAAAAATAAGTGTTTTTTTCTGTTGGATATTTAACTTTTTATATTTCAAGAGGCCTGTCTGTTTCTTTTGTAAAGTATGGAAACACATTTGCCATTTTTTATAGAAATCTATAAAAATTACTGTTTTAACGAGTATGAAATGAATGAAATGAAATGAAAAAGTGCTTTATTCATACGCAATGTCCAAATCCCACGCATTCAATAAACATCCAATGTGAATCGATGAACAGGAAATCATGTGAAACTACGTCATCGATCATGACCGTATCAGAGATGTGACGTCACATGATAAATACCTACTTTGATAAACGACTGTCGTGGACTAAAGTTATTTATGCGACCGTTGTATTATTGACATGGATATGTCTCCCCTCTTGGGGGGGGGGTGTTGGAAATTTGTAAAATTAACATTTTTAAGAGGTTTCCATAAAACTACTCGAGCTACTGTATTGAATTTTTAATATATAAGAATAAGAAAAGCTGTTTATAAGAACTGAAAACATTCCCTTTAGACATAAACATGATCTAACCTATTTCCCAAAGGGAAATAAATGCAAATATTTTTACAATACGTGTTGGCGAAATCACATGTTGTCATATCAAACAAAACAATAAGAGATCAACCTTCGCATATTTCTAGTTGGAGAATCAACAGAACTGAAAGGACAAACAGATAATTCATCGCAGGAACAGCTGTTTGGCTCTCGAGGGAACTGACCGTGCTCTATGGCAAACACAGTGTGCGTCTCAGCTGATCGATACAGCTGGGCAGTAACCATCGTAGTGTGCAATTGTTTACTCCCACCATCTAATCAAAGTACCGTCCATATTTTATAAAAAAATATTACAATGACACACAACAAAATTTCTTACAAAAGTAATCTTTACTACCATTATTATTTTATTAAAATATATGGTTATCTCCAGACCATCTTTCCCTTAGAGATTCAACCGCTCCATCTTAAAGAGAAAAAAATTGACTGGGATGGTGGCGTCATCCTGAAATCCAGCTACTTAGAGGTCACGAATTGTGGATAGTTGTGAGAGATGGTCGATGGGTGTAGTGTTCTGTTGTGTGGATTAACGTCCGCACTATTGAATACTACTGTAATCCGCAAAGACCATCCTCATAATTAGAACAATTCGTAATTCGGAGGCCGTGGTTCGGATTCCACGTTAAACTGTAGGTCCCTTAGTTGCCATCGGCTGTTGGGCTATTAATTAACAGTCCTGTCTAAGTAACATGTCAGCCTTAGTCAGTAACAAGACTACAAGATCGCGCCACAATCATCTTACATTCAATCCCCATTCATACTTGGCTTAAAATACCTACCTTGTGGTATGGTCGCCATTTCAAATAATCTAATCTAATCATCGATTTTACTATTCTCTTGAGTCTTGAGATAGGATGTTGCACTTTTTGTGGAAGCGGAAGCGATGGTTTATATATCAGTTAGGGGCTAGACTCCGCTCCGGCGGCAGTGACCTATCATTCAGGGTTTCCTTGGATAAGGAAAATTTTAGTTGAGAATTATTCCTGCTTAAAACTCTTTCGTCCCCTGAGCACTTTAATTAAGTCTAGTAGCATCCGGTTCCTTAGTTACAAAAGTAAACATGACAACCATTATTATTTTATTGAAATATATAATTATCCCCTGACCACTCTAGGCCATCCCCGGAACCGTTTTACACTTAGACTTTAGGATAGACCTAATGGGTTGCGAAATTATAGCTTAGCGAAAATCTATTGGTGATTGGCGGGGTTTAAAGCCGGAATTTCGCATACTAAAGTTTGAAACCACTGTTATTTGATTGAATGACTTTATACTTTTTATCTATATTACTGGCAAGGTGGTGTCGTCCTGTAATCCAGCTACTTGGAGGTCACGAATTGTAGATAGTTGTGAGTAATGGTCGGTGGATGTAGTGTTCACTTGTGTAGATTAACGTCCGCACTATTGAATACTACGTTAATCGGCAAAGACCTATTCTCATAATGAAACCAGTTCCCTAATTCAGAGGCAGTGGTACGCTTTCCACGTTAAACTGTAGGTTTCATAGATATGACATTATCTGTTGGGCTATTAATTAACAGTTCTGCCTATGGAACATCTCAGCTTTAGACATTAACAAGACTACAAGATCACGCCAAAATCATCCTTCACTCTTTTTTCAGTCATATTTCGCTTAAAATACCTACCTGGTTAGGTCGCCATTTCAAAAAGGTACTCTAATCTAATCTATATTATCATCATCGATTTGGTAGGTTTAAGGTGTAGTTTATTTGCTTTAGTTTCAAAAGTAAAACTAAAGAACATAAAACACAAGAATGTTCGTGAAGTGGAAATTTATTGTGGATAGGTGTTGTAAACCATTCCTCTCTTTCCGGTTCCTCGAACTTTTACAGCCATAAACAGTTGGTTGGGGGGTGACTCCCCCCTTGACAGCACTTCCCTTCGCGCGGTGTATACTATCGTGATGGCATTGCTTAAATGAAAAGTGATTTTGGAACCATTTGTTGGTGAACTAGTTTCTTTATCAGATGAGTGTTGAATGTTTCTGCCTCCATATAAGGATAAATCATGTTTCCATACTAGGAGTGAAAATAAGCAGCTGACTGATTAATAGTTAAATCAATATGTATTTTTAATTTCACCCGCAAATTAAATGTTACTTATGTCACTTGGCACTATTCCTACTAGTGGCACCTAGATTGTGCCAATACATATTTGGCATATTTTACTTGGTATAAAATAATTATTTTTTACATTTTGGTGAAAAATGGCAATACTGGATAACCAAAGTATTTCGTACGGGAAATGCAAAATCGTGTATAACTTTCCCCTTTGATTCCTCTGAGATACGCTTAGTTTTAAATATTACAATGCAACTGTGTGTGACGTCAGGTCGGTTTGTGGGATTTGTTAAAGAGAACTGGAACTGTCTCACCAGCCAACGGCATAATCCCTTTGAGGAAGTTGAACCTAAATCCAAGAGATTTTGAATTTTTAAAACCCCACGTGTAATATTTTAGTTCACAGCTGAGTTAAAAGTAAGCTATTCTTGATTCAAGTGGGCTAGATATTTTAAAAACTTAAAAAAGTTTTTTACTTTTATTTTGTTTATAAAAAGATGAAACACATAAGGTAATTTCATAACAAAATTGTTTGAAAATGGACATGATGATTATACGAGTAATGCTAAAAATTGAATTTATTTAATGAATAATAAAATTAAAATATGTAACGCACAATATTTTATTTATAGTAAAATAAATTAAATGGTTTATTTCTTCATACTTATTGACCGGAAATCAGGACCTTCTCCTTGTTACTTGTATACTTACTTCCGTTTCATTCAAGTTGAAGGTCGGCTTTCCGTTACCTCTGTTTTTCACATATTTTTTTCTCAACATGTGTTCCAGCTAAAGCCCTAAACTATTCTCTAACCTTAATTAGACGTGGTTTCAATTTTAACACGTGGGTTATGATATAGTTTGTTTTAACAGATTGTGTAAATAATTCCCAAATTTGTTTAGTACTTGTCGATACAGTTTTATTAGTATTTGTGTTAAATTGTTACCAAAGATACCATCAATAACCTACAAAAATTCAATTTTCATAGTTGCTCTAAGGTTATTGAGGTAGGGCGACATTAAGGAATTGACGGTAAGGATATGGTTAAGGGGGCATGTTTGTGAGTTTTTTGTTTCTACTTAATATATAAACAAGAGTTGCATAAAATTAAAATAATGTTAAAATAATAATTAAAATAATATTAAAATTGCTAATATATGAGCTACCCTTAATATAATTTGTTAATTTTTCCCTTAATGTTAATTTCCGAGAAAAAGACTGGCAAACTACCTTTGACTGCAAAATAATCCCACAACACAGGAAGGTTACCTCTTACTTTCTCCCCTTATATTTAGTATATGGAGAAAGTATCGGTTTCGTAAAAAATTTTAAATTCTAGTTGAAAGAGGAAGTATCGGTTTTGGGGTCCCCTGAATCCAAAAACGTGGGTTACGACGTGATGTTCTCCGTGTCTTCCGTATCTCACATTTTTTATTTTTTATTTTTTAAGAATATGATACTGTAGTTTTATTAAAGATGTTTTTTTACATTTATTTAAGTGAGAAAGTATGTGTCAGACTACTGATACCGTTTATTTACATTAAGTAAAACTTATTCCTAATTCAGAACTAATCAAAGTTACTCTGAATCGAGAATTGTTCAATGGAACAATGGCCCATCGACAGTTCCGATTCCTTCAGTATACATTTATAATGACTTTGCAGGAGACGGGTGGCATTAAATATTGAAAGACCTATTTCTGTTTGAATTTCTAATTTCAATTTTTCATTCAGTTTTACAGGGACCTAAATGATTGTATTCCGAAGGCTGAAACAGAACTTAGTAATTATTATATTAAAAGAAAATTATTACTTAAGGTAAAATATTTTTGAAATCTATTTTAGCCCATATAGTACGTCTTTTGTACGGGTTGTGACTAACTGTTAAGAATCAAAATTAATCTGACAAAGTGTTTGCCTAAAATCAAAATATTAACAAATAAATAGAAAAAAACTCAGATTTATTATTTTCCAGTATTTTTTAAAATCATATGTTATTTTTCATCAATAAACCAGGTAATTAGAGTTTTGTCTGTACGTTACATGAAATTATGATATTTTTGGTTATTTTTACCTACTGGATTAGGTTTAAAATCAATGATTTATGTAAACAGACCAATATTGATTTAGTTTACCAGCTGGTTGTTAATTTCAGTTGAATCATTTTAATAGATCACATGTTTAACAGAACTTAAAGCAAATACTAATATCGCTCCAAATTGGGGTTTTCGAGAACCAGTTGCTAATTTTGTTTTTTTTTCAATTTTAAGTAAAAAATCCTTCTCTAAAAGGTATATAATAATAAAAATATGTTTCACCATTGCGGGTGCGCTCCGTTTCATGTAAAAGACGAACAATAACTGCCTTGTTAAGAATTATAGAAAAACAGACGGACAGAAATTGAGATAAGACCCTTTTCAACTTATTGAGGGCATAAAACTTGATATTAAGAAAAATATAATTCCAATCAATGTACTGACAACTATATTTTTATTCATATAGACTAAAGTTATACGGGCTACAGCATCTTCGTAAAATTTGAGAGTACCAGAGTTTCAGTCAGATCTGATATGGTCTTTGATTTTCAAACTAATAAAATTGTACAGCAATTTCAATTTCAATATTTTTATCTTTAGGGTTTTAAAAACACTAAATTATGAATTAAATCCTTGAGCGATATTTACATTTAAACTACTGTAATCTAGCTTTAAAATGTTCAGGATTCATATCCTAGTATAATCATAATTAAATCATTAATAAATTACAAATAAAACTGAAAATCATAGTTCGTAGACATCTAAATCCTCTCACATTAGTTTATTTTTGTTATGTTTTACGTTGAAAAGTGTGTTGCATTTTGTATAATATTTTGTTTTTATGTTTTTAGTATGTATGTTTTTTATGTTTTTTTGTATGTTTTTAGACAGTCACCTCACCTATTCATGCACACAAATGTATTGTTTTCTTATATAACTATTGTATTTCCGTCATTGATGGCATTAAAAACACTTATAACTAAAGACTGTCAGATTATCAAATAGTAGATGTGTTTCAGAGTACAGTATTCTCAAAATGAGACTATTTTGAAAATTAAAACATCAATGATAAGAATAAATAAACATTTTCTTCAAGAAACGATAGTTTATGTTTTTAACACTAATCATAAAGTGTCAGTCTAGCGTCTAAAAAAATCTCTGAAAATCTTTATAAAATCTACTTCGTAAAAACAATTGTTTTCAAAACACAATCGTGTGATTTCTGCGATTTGATGCCATGGAATTCAATTTCGTTAGGACCTAATGAGTATGTTGACTGTGTCCTATTAATTAACATTTCATTATTAACGGAAACATATTAATCGATTCAAAGCGATTGAATTACATCAGTAATTGCTCTGTTCGTTCTTAATGGTGTCAAACAGCAACGACAAATTATAAAAATCGATTAACATTCGTTGCAATGTCCGCCTTTGAGTAATCATATAGGTATCGGGATTATTTCACGTTTTAAGGGATAATCTAATGTAAATGAAATATCGCTAATTAAAACTAGTTGAGTATTTTAATTAGATTTTGACCGACATCAAATTCCCTTCAATAACAAACCGTGCATTGGTGGTTTATTGTGGTTCTTTGGTGTAAATATGCTACCCAATTTGAACACACAATAACTCGTATTTTCGATACTGTGTTCTAGAGGAGTTAATCATGACCGTTTGTGTACCAACTTGGATAAATACTATAAAACACTATCACAAGGGTACTTACACTTTTAACTGAAATGGCAACCTACCCAAGTAGGTATTTGAAGCCAAGTATGAATGAGAAATGGGTATAAGATGATTGTTGCGCGATCTTGCAGTCTTGTTACTGACTAAGGCTGACATGTTTCTTAGACAGAACTGTTAATTAATAGCCCAATGACCAATGTCATATCTCAGGGACCTAAAGTTTAACGATGAGTCCGAACCATTGCCTCTGAATTACGAACCGGTCAGTAATGAGGATGGTCTTTGTGGATTAACGTAGTAATCAATAGTGCGAACGTTAATCCACACAAGAGAATATCACATTTACCGACCATCGCTCACTATCCACAATTCGTGACCTCCAAGTTGCTGGATTACAGGACACGCCACAGTCTCATTACTAAAGTTCTTACAGTTTAGTAGTTTCGATGCGTCTCGTTGGTTGTCACGGGTTATTGGAAATACGTAGACTAAATGAATAATACATTTCATGCTTTTTTTACCTGAAGTGCCAACCACCAGTCATGATCCAGCAACCTTTCACTTGCTGGGCCAAAACGTTACCCCTGAGCTACCTGGCCGGTAGCTCATTGGCTTATTTCAACTAAATTGGCTGGTATTAATTTCAAAATGTTTAATATTCAAAGTTCAATATATAAACTACAATTACATAACTAATTACTCGACCCCTATAACATATAAATATTTTATGTTGAAGTAATTAAATAATGTATAACCAATTTGAAAAAAAACTAGATACGAGATATTTTGCAATAAGTTTTAAATATATTTAAATCATAACTTAACAAAATTTATAAAAGGTAAGTGTATAAAATGTTAGTGGGTGACATGTTTTACGTTACTTTACAGTAAACAGGTCAGACGGGAAACAATAAAACACCAAGTTAAGACAGGAAGTTGAATTTAAGGGATTAACTTTAACTCGTTTTGACACTTTTTCTCTTCCGTTTTTACACTTTTGTTCAAAATAAGCTATTGTCGCAATGTAAATAATATTCCAAAAGTTTGATACCTCAATACATTAATGTGTATAAATAATGAGGGTAGTTTCTCAAGACATTTCACATTCACTATTCTATTTTATTTCAATATTATACATTTTATTTTATTACAACATTGTTCATATCGGATACAAAACTGTTAACATTATGGATACATTTTGGTATGAGAAACTACCATAGTTTCTCATAACTGCTCTTAACGCCATGTTTGGGCAATAAAAAGAAATCTAATTTTCTTTTTTTACCAATGGATTCAACTCAAAACAAAACAAAATTTAGTATTTTTAATCATGACTTTAGGTCAATTGGTTACTGAGATATTTAAAATAATTATAAATATAGTACATTGTGCAATGTTAATCTAATGGAGAATAGCTAAAAATCAACTTATTTACTTAAATAGTACTCCAAAATTTGGTATGTAAGTTCATCTAGTTAAGTTTTTTCAATACATCCTTAATTTTCCCTAAATTTAATGATTCTTACGACAGCAAACCTCATTCATAGTAACCACTTTCATGGTAATACTTACAATATATTGGTATAACTCGCTTAGTTATTGACAAAATTTGATGAGATTTTGTATGTGTTTTTACTTAGTGAACAGCATTAACCCGCCATAGGTAGACTTTTTAGATGTCATCTAACAAAGCCATAGGTCCCACCGTTTTTTAATCCTTTGTCTATCACCTCAGGACTCAGGAAATGACTCAAGGACAATATGCCACACATGTTTCGCATCATTAAGGGTTGATTCGCAGCCGATGGAGACAAGGGGGGGAGGGAGAAAGTGAAAGCGCGCACGGTCTGTAAGATACCTGCTATAAACCGATCGTGTTAGTCAAGTTGCGATCCAACGTTAAATTCGGGTTCGTCAGTTTCAGTGTTTGGTGCCAATGTGTGTGTTTTAGACCGTTTGTGTTTTGTAAATAAGTTTTACTTTTTTAGAATAGTGTTAAGAACCTGTAGAATGGGTTCTACAATTCCTTGAAATGTCAAAGGAAGTAGATATTATAATATAGTATAAATTAGTCAGAGGAACGGGAACAATGGCGGTTTAATATAAGCACATTACTTAAACACACCAAAAACATTAAGCACACAAAAGCACATTAAAAACTCTTATCACAGCAAACCTGCGTCCTCAGTACAACTCGATTACTATGATGGGAATAATATGAGTTCTGCGAAATTCGCTCTACTCACACGAGCGTGCTGCTTGAGATCTTTTTGTTTATGATAAAAAATTAATAGGGGTTTATCACCTTGTTTTGTAGTTTTATTTTTTAGTTTTTTACCACACTGACCAAAGTGTGGTCAGTGTGGCTCAGCGTTCAGCCCGTGTGCGTGAGGCGCGTGTTACAAGAGGACCTACTCCCTGAGGAAGCAGGACGTTTCTTTTGGTCCTGCGAAACGTAGGAGGATTCCTGGGGTGCTTTAGGTATTTTAGTGACAATCCCCGTTGGGAAAAACTACAAAACAAGGTGAGAGAACCCTAATAATTTTTTAGCATAATTTCAACCTCACCATAAAGAAAAATACCCCCGTCGCAGCAGACCTGCGTACTCAGCGAATTTCCAAATCAATAATTTAATATATGACAAGTTTTATAAAAATAAGTCCAAAAACATGAGAATTATTTGTCTATTCTCCATAAGATTAACATAGGAAAGAGTGTGCAGGTAAGCTGCTGTGAGGAACACTGAAAGAAGTCATTTCTACCATGAATAATTTTTATCTTAACATTTTACCAACTTTCATCAACATCTGTCCATAAATAAAGGAGTTTGCCTATTCCCTATATGATTAATATGGGAAAAGAGTATGCAGGTTTGCTGCCATGATAAACACATAAACTATGATTTTTAAGCATAAATGGATAGATCTCAACCACATAAAGCTAAAAATCAAGTTTTATCCAAAAATATTAATTAATATGGGAAATATTTATTTTTCTCTATCCTCCATAAGATTAACATTGGAGCCCCACAATACAACATACTGTGTTTAGACTTTTTAATATCTGGGTAACCGTTGAAGATAGAGAAAAACTTTAAGGAACTTAATTGTGTAGTTTTTTAAGCTGATTCCAATGGTGAAATATAAAATTAGAAATTTTTAAAAATTACATGTGAAAAACGCAAAAAACCCCATTTTGGGGTACAAAACCCCCCCAAACTACCCGTTCCCATTGACCGGTATGTCTGGTTTACGAACTCGTCCGAGCATTTGTAGGAATACACCTCTCTACCAAATTTGGTCTCAATCGGACCATTTTTACGAGAGTTATCGTGCTAACAGACACACCAACACATATATACAGTATATACATATATATATACATATATATATATATATATATATATATAATTTTAACGACTATTGTTTTTGGACTCTGGGCACCTTAAGACGAAAAAATAACATGGTCTCGGGCTTAAGTCTTCCCATGAGACCTACGGTAATAGCTTCTTCCCTATGGGAAATTTGCTAAAACATGTCTTTCAAAAGTAAAATCTCGTTGTTTACTTTTAAAGATTTTTCTTTTTCAGGTAGAAAACTAACTGGTAGCTTTGAAAACGGAAAATTGAGTTTACTATTGGTGATCTATAACCTAATAATTCATACTTTACACTTTACACTTGAATAAATATTACCAGTCGTATAACTTACTCGTATGTTAAACATTTGTGAACAACATTACACTAAATCTCCATATATTAGTGTCATTGACATGCATAGTGGATGATTTACATTATGCATTGAAATTCTCACAGACACATGTGGCAGTAAAATTACCTATCATACATTACGATGTTAAATGTAACTTCATTACCATGTAACTAATTCAAATGTTTTTGCATAAAATTACGGTGACAATTTTAACAGATTTTCAGTTTCTGAGACTTAGCGTGGGTGGACTCATATAAAAACCCCTGCCTCATTAAAAGCAAAATCTCTTTGAATTTTTAATAAATTCGTTATATGTTGTTTGTTAATATGAAGCCTAATATTGTTTATGAGCAAGCCATTAAGGCTTGATGTGAACTCTAACCTAAAGGTGGGTGTTACTAACGAGGTTAAAATAGCGATTTTCAATTACTGTTGAAGCCAAAGACTAAAGTTCACATTGTTTCCCATTAAATCAAATAACTGGTGGCATAGAAGCTATTTGTGTTATTTTCTCTCAGGAAATATGTATGCCCTAAGAAATTAACAATTTAAAAATCCAAGTAATTTTTAAAAAAAACTACTATCCAGCGTATCATGGATTCATCCTTTTAAGTTAAATGTGATCTTCAACAGTTCATCCTTATACATTAACCACAAGAATGAGTATAAGCCAAACTAAATGAATTTCTTTATACGATTTGTCGCTTACGTACCTTTCATAAATTAGTCCTTAAAACTCTTTCTGTCCCTAAAAATGTACTCGTAGAAGGACTTTGCCTCAATTAACAGTGCACGTTTCATTTTGTTTAATCCTCAAGGCTACCTTAGGTGAATGTAATTTTCTCGATGAAGTTTAATATTAATATCCTCCTAGTGCTTCATAGTTTAATAACTTTTGAACTAACAGCTTATGTCCAATATTTGTTTAATCAAAACTGCTTTACTGGTAAACAGCTGATTTATTGTGTTTCCAAGATTTGGGCAGAAATCAGCTGAATTATAATGCGAAATCTTATATGTACAGCATTTTGGTCATGTGTAAATTACATTGATTTGGAAAACTTGGTTAGTTAATTTTTATTCGATTTTAGCAAATAGGTGTCATTAGATGCGCCTTTTAATTCTGAATTTTTTCTGACATAGATTTGTTTCTTTGCTGTGAAGGGTTTTGCGAAATTCAGCATAAAATATTTCAAATAGCCACCCTATTGAAACGGATTTAGATACAGAAACGAAATCCCATACATGTATATTATCTATCAGATGTAGATGTATAAAAAATTTGAGGTTTCTTTATTAAATTACTCTTGAGCTATTAAATAATTTTTACAAACACATATAGACAACAGACGTAGAACTACACACCAGAGACCCGTGTTTAGATTGTAAAATGTTAGATTTTGTCTCGACCGATGGAACAATATTCAATTATTAAAAGTTCCAGGACACCCTATATTACTATTATTATTAAAAGTTCCAGGACACCCTATATTACTATTATTATTACCATTTGAAATGGTGACCTATCCAGATAGGTGTTTTAAGTCAAGTGTGTGATGATTGTGGCGCGATCTTGCAGTCTTTTTACTAACTAAAGCTGACATGTTCCTTAGACAAGGTTGTTAATATAAAACAACGAACAAAAATAAACGTAAATATCAGATTAACATGTGCTTATTTGCCTAATATAAAGTTAAATTTCAAAACATAATAATGCTAACTATCTTAACCCTAAAATAAGAGTTACGTAAATTAGAGAACTGCGTGAGAACTTTAATGAAAGTTGCTTTATTAATGAAATATTAGCTTTTGGAAAGCTATTGATGTTACGATTTTTTTTGTAAATATTGTATTCAAAAATATTCAAGATCAATAGTTCGCAGCACGTTTTCTTTGAAAAATAAGGCAAAAACTTTGATACATATTTTAAAGACAGTAAATAAACCGTGATTCTATCTGGGATTTAATCTCAGATAATGATATTTTTAATTTAGACGCTTCCTTGCTGAGGTTTATGGAAGGTTTTAGCGTTAACTGAAAATGGACTTATTAATTAGTGGAATTATAGAGGAAAATTGACCCATGTATTAATTTAGGTCGATATTTCTATATAGTAGTAAGTTCTACTTCTTTATTTCTTTAAACATAACGTTCAGTAACTCAGCTGCAGCGTGTACCAATAAATGTTAAGTATTTTACAACGCGTTGTAGCCTCGTGTTGTAAACGGCGTGGCTTATCAGCTTATCAGCTGGTGCAGACTGGCCGGTCGCACGCTCCAGCTGTCGTAACCTTGTAAATAACAGCTGATCATCCTGGGCCACGCGAGCCGTCTCTCACATACTTCTACCTAAAGTAACGCACACGGAATTATGCGGGTGAAAATTTTGTGGTGTAGCCATATTTAGTGACAGTGTGTTGCTATCATGACTGGAGCGGTGGCGTGTCCAGTGATCCAGGGACTTACAAGATCACGTATTGTAGATATTGATGAGCGAAGGTCGGTGGATTTAATATTCCCCTGTGGGAATCAATCGTAGCTGGGACAGCTTCTTTTTGATGTACTCTATATCGATTTTTGAACTGGTAAAAACCAGTCAGAATAAGGCTTTCTCCAGCCTAGCTCAACCTCTTGTTGACTTTTGTATAATATTTCACTCTTAGATTTTAGCTGTTGTGTGGATTAACGTCCGCACTATTGAATACTACGTTAATCCGCAAATACATTCTCATAATTAGACCAGTTCGTAATTCAGAAACAATGGTTCGTACTACACATTAAACTAGGTCCCTTAGATATGCCATTGACTGTTGGGCTATTGATTAACAGTTCTGTCTAAGGAACATGACTACAAGATCGCGCCACAATCATCTTACACTCATTTATCATTCATACTTGGCTTAAAATAACCACTTGCCATGTCACCATTTCAGTAACTATCTAACTAAAAATGCATTTAGCAACACCTTACAATTCGTGAATATTTATTATAATGCAAGATTTTGAATCAGCCGTTCACCAAGGCACTCGATCGGTCAGAGTAGACGTACATGTCTAAGCGCGTCTTATTCTCATGAGGCCTGGAATTGTGGCGTGTCTTGTAATCCAGCTACGTGGAGAACACAAATAATTGTATCCACCATTCCACGCAATAAATAAAATTCCACAAATCCACGCTTATAGCTATCCATCCAGCTACGAGCGTGGATTAACGTTCGTACTGAATACTACACCTGCAAATACCATCCTTATGACTAGACCCGTTGGTGATTCAGAGGTAAAGCAATAGCTCCTTTAGATGCCTTTGAATTTTTGATATTAACAGTCCTGTCTAAGAAGTCTAAGTCTTTGTAGGTTTATGAGGTGGATTAGAAGAATAAGAATAAGAAATAAATAAAACAATAATTCGTAAATAACAATCAATGATTCCACTAATGTAAAGTAGACACGAATATGTCACGCGACTCAAATCACAGCCGGTTAGAGGAGGTATTAAGTTGAATATACCACATCCAGCCTCTTGATGTTAAAATTAAGTGTGTATTTACTTTCTTATTTTAACTATAACTGTTAATAAAAGTAATAGTTTACCCTAATAAGTCTACCTTAGTATTTTTTTATTGGAATTCGTCAACTAACATCTCAAAAATCAAAACAGTAAAAATTACGGATAACATACTTTGTGGGACAAAGGTCTTACTCTTATGTTTCGAACAATGAAAAAAAAACGCGTTTTAGTTAAACAGAGGTATTGGCAACATGGTACGCACATTGTTGTAAGATTGTGCAATAGATGAGAGATTTTTTAACAACCTCTTCAACCCATATTTGTCAACGTCACAACCATCCCACCTAATCTTGTTGGCCGCTACTGCAATCAGATTTAACTTAAATCGTTCCGGTTTAATTTAAAGAAAACGTAACTTCGGCTTGAATTTTGTTGTTTTTTAGTTCTCTCATATTTACTCTATTGAATAATAAACTTGAAATAATTGGTGTATTCTTACCTTTATTTATACAGTGGCTACACAATAGTAAGGCATGGTTGCAAATGCTACGTACTACAATACGAGGAGTGATCTGTTTGTATCGTGGTGTAATCAATAGCGTCAGTTCTACGTAAACAAGCCACTATATGGCTTCACCTGGCGAACTGGTGGAAAATTATAAATCTAGAAACACACACATTCAATTTGTTTAAGCTTTGTTATAGTAAATAGAACTATGGTGAATTGTTAATAGATTTAGTTAGCGAACCTTTGGACTAGAGATATACAACAAGAGTTTAGGAAATAATACTATTTTTGTGCTAAAATAAACAAAGTGATATTAAAAAGCGAAAATGTATTAGGTACTATCCCGAAAACAGTATTCTGCCCATAGCAAACAGTTCCAGGATAGAATCCTAAAGAGTTGAGGAGGTTTTTTAGTGGGTAACCCCGTTTTCTTAGGGGAGTCCCACACTACACGTTGGCCACCTGTGTGTATAAAGCATTTCTTCCGCCTCTCCCTCAAAAAAAGAAAAACTTATAGGTATGTTGCTCATAGAATATACATTTAATTTATAACACTCAAATCATGTTGGTTTTAAGAAAGGAAAAAATTGCGAAGTTTTAAAAATCTTTCTGCATTTTTCATTACCGGTACTGAATGCAATTGTCAATATTATCACTTTATTAGAATTGAGAAAACTTCAAAAGTAATAAAAACACAATTTTATAATTCATTACAAATGCATTTTTATAAACTATCAAATACAAAACTAAGAGTAGACAAACACGTTTCTATGCATGTAAAATAATGATAATTTTGTATAAATATAGCATTATTTAAAAGTCTGGATGAATGAATTTTAAGCAATGCATGACTTACATAGAGAATGTACAGACGCCAGCTCTACAATGTCGTAATGTCGATCAACTTAACGTATGGAGCCACATAATTTGATTATCATCCCTTTTGATCTTGCGCGTAGTGCCGATTAACCGGATTGTCTCCAGTGTGTTTAGCATGTAAACGGTCTTAGAGTAACACAATACCTCTTTCAGTAGACAATAGACAATATATTTCTAGTTAACATCGTAATCGTGGTATGGGTCGCCCTCGGAGTACAGTTAATGAAGGACAGGATCGACGACTG
This sequence comes from Nephotettix cincticeps, assembly GCA_023375725.1. NCBI lineage: Eukaryota > Metazoa > Arthropoda > Insecta > Hemiptera > Cicadellidae > Nephotettix > Nephotettix cincticeps. Next base: position 3,184,943 of record CM041789.1, read on the forward strand.
TCACCGGATCAGCAGAGACATCAACCGACCCACCTCGGGCATTATAGTAAAGTTTCTGAGACATGAGGACCCTTACTGGTTACTAGAGAAAGAACGGTAAAGAGAGACCTCCACCCGACATATTCAGGGACATACCACGGACTCAGTGATTTACATAAATCCTTCTCTGACTCCTGCCAGACATGTGTTGTTTGCAAAAGCTTATAAGTTATGATCTGACTTTAATTATAGATTTGTATAGGGTTGGTAAACTCAAATGAGAGTAGCATTCTAGAGTAATCTTGTTAAGGCGGTGCGAGCGGCGTTTGGGTCAACTGAAATCCAAAAGGTCGGCGACAGTGTCCTTATATGGGAATGTTTCATGCAAGTTTGCTGAGTGACTTATTTAAGATAACAATTCTGTTATCTTAGACCTTCAAAATGGCATATTTTATAAGATTATAAGATCAAAAATGTTGGTTTTAAAAGTGATTTTCAGTAGTAAGGTATACTGTTTTTGTATTTTATCCGAAATTTCACATACGTCACGTGAAAGAGCTTTGTTATTGCCAAAGTTTAAGCTCAAAAACATTAGTAGTTTTCCTATACACCTTTAAGAAACCTTGCTGAATAACCCTGTAACATGAAATGTCTTCAGTAAAAACCTGAAAAATATGACAAAGCATATTTGTGATTCAATCTACCGTTAAGCCGGGGTTGTCTGATGTGTAAACGGACTTTGAGGATCACAATACCTCTTTGAGAGCTCATGTAGATGGAACGTGCGATGCAGAAAAATTGCCCATTTTAGTCCACACATGAAACAATTATTATTTTAATATTAACTGAAGAAAGGTTTGCACTAGGTGTTTGCAATGTGCTATTTAGCATATTAGCAAAGCTAAAATAATGTAGCAGTAACTCAGATAATAAATTATTGGATATCATTTTCTTATTTTAATACACCTAAAAGGAATGAAAATAAATACACACAGTATATCCTATAGTTCCATATACTTGGAGATCATTATAATATTGTAGCATTAATTTAATTACATCAATTTTCTGAGGTCGAATTATGAATTAATTTATTATTATGAAATAAAATAGGTATCCGGCTCTAACCTTATTCCCCCAACATATCTTATCACATTTTATGTAATATTATATACTACCTCTTTCTATTTATTTTTTCTGTTATAATTTTGAACAAAAAGTAGATAGAAATCTTTAAAATCCAAACTATTTTTTAGTCTTACTGAAGAAATCTTTAATAATGAAGTGAATCTGATGTAATAAAACTACTTTCAAAATTGCTTTACCTACTCAAACAATGTGTATAAGATTAAATTGAATCTAATGAATGTAATAAAATTTAAAAAGTTATAAAACAAAAAAAGCTGTGATTTAGCAGCTCCTATATGTTTGATGGTTTGATTAGTGGGAATTTCGAGGTCAAAGAAACATGTTTTAAAATATTTCATTCTAAATCATTCTATGTATAGTATTTTGAGCTAGACGAGACAGAATGTTCTGTATAGGAAACACTGTATACAGCAAGTTCATTGATTTTGAAAACGCAAGAGGTTGCTAAGGTCAAAACAAGGAAGAGTTAATGAATTCGACATTTTCAATGAACCGCAAAGTTAGTTTTAATTTGGTTTTGCAATCCCTTAGGAGGGAAGGATATCAATGAATAACATTACTCTGAGACTGATAAAACCGAGCAGAATTGAGAATGAATTCATAAGAATGATTTTAAAATATTTTCTCAATCATCTTTCCTTTTTATATTTGCATTGTATTTAAAATTAGCACATTTAATTAGAAATGTGTTTAAAGGATGCTTAAAAAAAGATAAATTGAAATCGGTGGTAAAAATAAGTTATTAGGAATAAAATCATGATTTGAGATTAAAGAATGAATGATAAGTTATTTTACGTATATCAAAACCATTAATTTTACAATAATAATGTTAACATTGAAAGTCTACTGAACAGAATTTTGCAGAATACTTTCAAAATTAAACTTGATAATGAGAAACTCCTTTACAAATGAGTTTTTTAAGTTATTAATAGACTATAAAGTTAAGTTTTATATTGATTTTTAACTAGTTTTTAAACTTTATTTTTATTTTAAACATTTTATTAGTTTATTTTTAAACTTGAAACCGCCACTATTTTGTTTTGAATTTAATTTAGCCTATAATGCAAGTAAAGAATTTCATGCAACACTTTATAGGTTGATCTATTAGGAGTTAGATGGAATTTCTTTCTATGTCAATTTTTAATTGAAATACAACAGCTGAAACCGGATCTCAAAAGGTCGATCCATAACAAAATGGTGGCGGTTTGAAGTCCATAACTTTCCTTTTTGCACCACCGCAATTTTGCATCACCAATACCTCCTTTACGATTTTCAACTTATTGCCCATAGGCCATCCCCCATAGGTGACATCTCTTCCCTACGTACACAAAAGTTATAAATTCGTCCTAGATGAAGAATGGTGTGGTCAGTGAAATGTAAAAAACTAATAGGCCTAACTTTGTAACTTAATAATGTGAACATTTTTTTTGTGAATCTCATATTTGTAAGAACCTGATATTTTGTAAAAAAAACAAAGTATATTTTGTATCCAACCCTCTTTTTTCTGTATATTGGTCCTTCGAATTTATGCTATGTTTTAAATTTCTTTATTCCGCCCCCAACACAGACAGATATGGCATGAACGTGTAATATCCCGTGCTCAGGTGCTGATGACGTCTCTTGTGCGAGATTGGAGCTGTAAAACAAATGTTTCTGAATCATCCCCAGTAATTACAACGAACCCAAACAGTTTGCTTCCACATGTACACATAAATGCTACCAGTAGACATTCTCATTATAGGTTTTTCATTTTTCCTCGGTTGGAAACAGTCTGTCTGTTCAATCCTTTGAGGCTTAACAGGCTTAACTCGAAAAACAACATTTTGGCTCGATCCGCACTCGTTACCTTATCTCTGTATATAAAATTGAATGTATGTCTGTATGTCTGTATGTATGTATGTCCTTTATGCGTTGCCAAACTACTCATCCGATCGCCATGAAATTTTAGGAAGTTGCTCTATATGTGTCCGGGAAGGTTTTAGTGAAAAAATATTTTCGAAAACAATATAAGTTTCCATTTTATGGCGTTTTAAATTTCTAATGTTAACCTTATGGAGAGTAAGTTTGTTTACAAAATGTCTACAATGAAAACATTTGATTTCTTAGCTACAGCTGATTAGTTTACTTTCCATTAGCAGTATGCTTTACTATCCAATGCCATCTGAATCATTCATTAATGTGAAACTATGAAGTAAATGTGTACTGTAAAAAATGAACAGCTTTATTCACCACGGTAATAGTTTACGGTTTTGGGGGATTATGTATTTATATTTTTATTTTCTGTCCGATTAAAGTCACGTGTTTATATGTTAATTACAATGTTTGTATTATTACGTTTAATCAGCTGTTGTATATCTTTCCTATAAAAGCCGTATTACAGTTGGGTTTCGTTTGGGTTTGGATTGGATTTGAAAATTGTCAATTAATCCACTCATATTTATTTGTTTTATGGGAATGTTTTTAATATGTCTCATCGTTTCAGTATTGTTATTCACTATGACGCGACCCAGAATATATAACCTTTCACAATGAAGCCGTATTGCTATTCGACTTCAGAACATGGCCAATCTTAAAGTTAACATGTGTTTACTGTGAGGCGTTACGAAGTTCGCCGGGTCAGCTAGTCAAATATAATAATTAAAACTGAAAAAAACTGGACAATACGTATATGATGTTTATCCACAATATTTTGAAAAGATAATTTTTATAAGTTTCTAGTTCTCTTTTATATATTGTAACACGTGACATTTACCCTTAGGTAATATTTTTAAACTTTTTTAGGAGGAAAACCTCTTAAAAACCAGTTTAAATATATGCATGTTAACGTTATTTTTGAAATATATTTCAAATTTATATTGTATTTACTTTCCTTTGGGAAATAGCTTCTAGATCATTGATATGTCAGTAAAAGTGTTTTCTGTTCCTCTAAACACCTTTCTTTATAACCATATGACGTCACCGTTTCAAGTTTTAGTCGGACGGATTTCTAATAACCCTCCCCCTAGAGCTAAGACATATCCATGTCAATAGAACAAATAGATAAAATTTCATTCGAACGAAAACTCCTGATACTAAAATGAATAGGTTATGGTAAGAGTTTAAGGAATTTTTAAATGAGTCTGTCATATGACAAATTATATTTTCTACACTCCATATATCACCAAACTCCATTTGAACTTAATACATTGAATCGTGTATTGCTTAAAAATATACCACCAATTAGTGTTACTATAATGTTACAGTAATAACCGAAAACAATAACTGAGATACTGTACCAACAGCAATGCCAGTTATACAACTGAAGGCTTTTCGGGATTTTATAGTTTTTCATATACACCTTTGTTGGAGTCCAAAGTGACCAGAAAGGTTTGGCATGAGAAATAAATCATTGAGCATTACACTGTGCCGAAAACAGCTGCTTTCAACGTTAGTAGCAAGAACAGAAAGAAATGTTTTCCCGACCTAGGCTGGGTAAATCAGCTGGAGATTTTACCCACACTAAAATTTAGTTACGATTTCTGACACTAGTAGCGCTCAGCGTTAGTAGCTTTAACAATACTGCCAGTGAATGTACAAATTAAAAACAGCTGTAAAACAATGTTACTGTTGCCATTGTACCGGTATTGAGTGAGTCAAATGTGCAGCTAAAAGTCAGTTTGAAAAATTACTTCTCTTAATTCATTCTTCTTTACAGTATAATGAAAAAATTATCTTTCATAACTCGGATTAAAAGTGTTATTCCGTTCCTTGATCGAATTCCACGCTCGGCTAAACGGCTCGCGTGTAAACTTTCCTGTGGCCCGGAAACACCCACTTACCATCCTTGTAATGAAATATGCAATATTTACAGGTTTAGCAGATTTTTATAGCTACATACAACCTTGATGTTTACGCACTGGTGATATTAGCTTTCATACGAGTTTCAGCTCACCTAGGTTATAATTTCTAGTTGTTCACACTGTCTCTTTTCCAAAAATTTGAATACATTTTCCTTGATACGTTTTATATATATAGGGGATTATATCGGATATCTCATAGGTGTTCCCCGACTTTTATTTTTTTATATTATTGAAAATGTTCAAGTAATTTCGGGCACATCTCAGACATTACCCAAACTACTTAATGGAGTACAGTATAATGACATCCACCTCTAAATAGGCAATAATATTTGTAGTTTTAAATTTTAAGTAGGAGCCCACATTAAATTTAACGAATTTATAGGGATAAAAAATAAAATTATGCCACAAATGTTTTCTTTATACTCTTATTCAAAGAAATATTATGATAAAATAAAAAGTTCTGAGGTAGAGTGTTTTAAAGATTATAATTTTACGTTTTTTCATAATTTTATAATATGCAAGAAAATATTACTAGTTTGCTGGATTAATTTTATTTTGAAGTAATTTTTTTAATAATTTGCGATTTGGTGGATGTCGTTATTTAATAAATTAAAACTGCCTCGAGCAACCTCTATCGATGTGACAGATCCTATTGGACTATAGTGAAAGGTAATACAACAGTAAAAACAGTAGGTAATGCGTTAGATACGTGCTCAAATATTAAAATTTATCAACGGTAAAAATCATTTTACGTCATTTTAAAGCGAATTAAAGTCTACACCCATTTTAGGTTCAATATTAATTTGTAAAACCGCGTCTCCGCCAAACAAAGGTGGGGTCACCTTCGTGAACATTGTACTGTGTTGGATTGGTGGGGACACCTTTTTGAGCATTTTGATTGTCTTGATGGGAGTGTTGATGGAAAACATATTTGCTGTAAATGTTCTCGCTGACATACCAAACATTTTAGTTTCAAGTCGGTGACAAATCATTGATTTGTCTGTTCGTGAGCTGTTGAAAATGTTCGTCGGGATTTTTTATGAAGTTAATGTGTATTGTTCGTCAATTTTTATGTTCGGTGAATCTGTTCGGTTGGTGGAGACGCTGTTTCATACCATTTATATTGAGTGTGTTAAAAGACTCAGACGTTTGATTAAATTTAAAAGTCGACTGAAAGTTTATGAATAACAATATAAAAAACAAACTAAGTGAACTATTTATCCGCGTTTCAATTCGAGTATTTTGTTTGGATCAGCATCAAAATAACGACGACGTATGCTATCGCGTCAAGGGCTTTCAACATTGTTTTTTCGTAGATTTTTTATCTCCCTCTTTTGTCAATCAAAACTAATTACTAATTATAATGTTACTATAGCTTGTTGTAATAATAAAATATTTTTAATTTTTTATGATTTCAATATTTTTCCGCATTCAACCCATCATGTTTTACGATGTATGCAATTTTAAATTTTGAGAACAGATAACAACCTGTAGACAATGATTGTGTAAGAGGAAGGTGATGCAGACGACAGGTATCGATTGGGCAATGACAGCCGCCCCCTTTTGAGAGACGAATAAACAGTGTTATCAATAACGTGGCTTGTTGATAAGGCAACGGGCTTGACTCAAGATTGCCCAATCATGCACACCTGACGTACTCACGTTAGGGAAACTTTAGGATTTGTTACTACCAAAACTCTCTATACCGAGGATTCCTTACTTCGGTTAGAACTTTTCAAATAAATAATATAAATTAAAGTTCTTCAAGAAGTACTTTGAGTTTATAAGTTATATGAGTATTAAAATAGGTTTCACGACCAAAAATAAGTTTATGCTGTTACATTTTATTAGTTTAAATCACTATATAATTAAAATAACGTTATTTTAGTGTATTGTAGTTTTTCTTGTATTCCCAGTAGAGGAATTAATTTTTTTGTCTGAATTTTTAATTTCAGCTATGAGTGGAAATATTACGGTTTATGGGTTTCTAATAATATGCAAATAGTATATTTCATCACTAGGACCAAACTCGGGCGTTTTTGATACAAGCACAAGTTAAAGAGCCGAGGCGTCAAGCCGGACTTTTAACTTTTGACTGGGTCGGTGGCGTCGTCCTGTAATCCAGCTACTTGGAGGTCACGAATTGTGGATAGTTGTGAGACATGATCGGTAGGTGAAGTGTTCTCTTGTGTGGATTAACGTCCGCACAGTTAAACACTACGTTAATCCGCAAAGATCATCCTCATAATAAGACCAGTTCGTAATTCAGAGGCAGTGGTTTGGATTCCACGTTAAACTGTAGGTCCCTTAGTTGTTGCCATCGGCTGTTGGGCTATGAATTGACAGTCCTGTATAAGGAACATGTTAGCTTTAGTCAGTAATAAGACTACAAGATCGTGTTACAGGCATCATACATTTAATCCTTATTCATACTTAGCTTAAAATACCTACCTCGAGGTACGGTCGCCATTTCAATAATCTAATCTAATTTAATCTGTAATGAAATAAACTCGTAAAACATAAATTATTACCTGATTTAATATCAATACTGTAGTTGTCAAACATTTTTGCCGCATTAGACTAATTTTGTTACTTACGTTGTAGCAGCTCTTGATTCCTGAATGGGTGTTTGGGTGTGTCAGCATTAGTTATTAATATCGATTGTTCGATCTCAACCATTCGATGGTGTCTGACTATCTGAGTTGTGAATCCAAGACGAGTAGACAATTTATATTTGAAAGAAAAAATGGGTTTCCGTCATACTGCTGCTATTTTATTACTGTCAATATTAAAGATAAAAGTATACCGTTTATTTTTAATCTTAGACTTATATCCATTAAACCTCTAATGTACATCTTCCATTTTCCCCCGACAGTTTAAAATAAAATCCCTCAAATTAAATACCTGATCTACCCATGTCCACAGCCGTTGTGCATATTTTAGTTTAAAGTGCACGATTTAAGTATGAATAAATTATAAACCATTGAGCGTTTCAACAAATGTATTTTATATTCTTACTGGTATAGCGAGAGATCAGTGAGGGACTAAAATAATTGCTAGGTCAACAAATTCTAAAGACAATCACTTTGAATGAATCGTTATGACGATAATAGATTTTTCACTATTAGAGTTTATTTGTTTATAAATGAAAGGTTTCTCAATTTTAAAAGATTTTCCACTATTTATTTTCATTTGTTTTTTATGAAGGGGTTCTGATTTTTTTAATGTTGCACTAGTTTTAATGTGAGTTACGAGTCAAGATTCGTGATAAATTCACAAAAGATTGTTTAGGAGGCACGCTAGTCTACTTGGTAGAGGTCTGCGAGATTTTTTCCTCAAGGTCCCGAATTCAAATCCCACACCATATTCATCGTTTTTTAATGTAATATCGTTGCGATATAAGTCTTACCTCCAGTAATGTGCTAAAATGTTCCGAGCGATGGTCTAGTCAGCTCAAGTGAGAGGATGTGAGACATAAAAAAACACACGTTTGTTGCTCACCCGAAATATCAATGCAATAAAATCAATGCATTCAGCTGAAACTCAACAGAAATGAATAGTTCAGCGAATATATTGGCATGACAGAATGTTTAGTGGTGTAATGTAGCCCAGGAGAGAACTGCAAGCCACAACTCGCTGACAAATATATCTCTGTTGGCTATAATTTACGTTTAAAGCTGGACGCTATTATATCAAGTTTATCTAGCCACATTTTATGGTTTACTTTTACGTTTATTTGCTTAAATTTTTCGATCATAAGTCACCAAAGCTTCATGGAAAGGTAGAAATAGAGGAAGTTCAGAAAAGTATTTATCTTAAAAATAACTTTAAACATTAGAATGATGATGAATGATTAATGACTGATTACTCTTTTTTTAAATTTGTTTACGTTTCCATTTATCTTATTAAAAATAGTCGGTAAATGAAATCTTTCATTTTAAGGGACAATTGAAAAACAATTAAAAACTTAGGACTTTGTTTCAACGAAAATTATAATTTAGAGAAGTAACTATTTACACTATTAAGATATTTCACTAATCCAGTTGTGGAAATAAATACTGAAATAAAACACGATAGGATATTATGACTGTTAATATTATTTATTACAGAATTAAGAAGCTGAGTTAATAATTTTCAAATTATTATTAGATTTACAACTTGTTCACACAATATCGGATTTCAATAATAATTAACATATTGCAATAAATATACTCAGAATTCAACAGTTGACTAAGCATAACACGTGGGAATGGATATGCCATTTAAAATGGCTTACCACAAAGCCTCCCCCCTAACCTTTTGACCATTTGGGCTAGAACCCCAAATTCCATTTTCACAACTCTTTATATGCTTGACCCATTTTTAATCTTTAGTGCTGTAGAATACTTAAAAGATAGGTATCAATGAAAATCTGAATTTTAACACGTTGAAATACAGAGAAAATTACAAAATCAAGAAGTTACATGACTGAAAATGGCATGATCCGTCTTCCCACGAGTACAGTTTTAGGTAGTCAAAAGTTGGTTGCACAGAGATGTATCAGTACGGAGTATCAGGTCTCTTGGCCACCCACTGCTCAATCTGGGGCAGACTCAGCACGTGCTGCCTCAGCTTGTGGAGGTGAGGGTAGTCAGCAGTGACGTCATCAGCACCGAGGGCGAAGTTCAGGGTGTCCACGAACGTCACGAACTGGAAGTCGACCCAAGACAGCTGCGGACACAGTTAATTATTAAGCTGTGTCCATATAAATCTTCATTTTTGTCTCTATTGCTAAGAAGCATATAAAAAAGGAATTTTACAAATTTTAATTCAACTGCTCGATGCCCCATTCCTCAACATAGATGACGTCAACGAACCGATGATATAAAATTGACTGAATTCATGTTCCTACCTCTGGATATTGATAAAACTAATAAATAGGAATATTTTTACCTTTTTCAATATCCCTAATGTGTATGTCATGTAACAATTTTAACAAGACGAATCACTAGACGAGGATGATGTGACTGTCGTCACGAAACCGGTTGTCTACACGCTGCTAAAGTGGATATTGAAAAAGGTAAAAATATTCTTATTAATTAGATATAAAATTATAAAGATAGACGGAGGTTAAAACAGACACCATAGAGACAACTAGTAACAACTATCTCAATCTTAGTTTCAAACGTTTCTCAAATGATCAATGTATAGGGCTAAGTAGGAAGTCATTAATGTGCGTTTTTTCTTTTACAACATAACGAAACGTGCCCGGTCTCCCTATGTATATGTTTATGAATTTGATCCACAAGGATGACAGTTTTACATTAACAAAAATTTCTTAAATACTTTACAATTAGTGTTGTTACTCGTAATAGGGACTAACAAGTATTTCCACTATAAGGACGATCACAGATAGCATATAAATCATTAAGATTACAGCTTATAACTCCACCCGAATGACGATCACAGTCCAAAGACTCCACCCTTAGGAAAATCTCATTCAATAGACTCCATCCTAACGATATTCATATTCAATGAATCACCTTTAGGACGATCACAGTCAATAGACTCCATCCATACTCCATACAACGTTCACAGTCAATGGACCTCACCTTTAGGACGATCACAGTCAATAGACTCCATCCATACTCCATACAACGTTCACAGTCAATGGACCTCACCTTTAGGACGATCACAGTCAATAGACTCCATCCATACTCCATACAACGTTCACAGTCAATGGACCTCACCTTTAGGACGATCACAGTCAATAGACTCCATCCATACTCCATACAATGTTCACAGTCAATGGACCTCACCTTTAGGACGATCACAGTCAATAGACTCCATCCATACTCCAAACAACGTTCACAGTCAATGGACCTCACCTTTAGGACGATCACAGTCAATAGACTCCATCCTAACGACGTTCACAGTCAATGGACCTCACCTTTAGGACGATCACAGTCAATAGACTCCATCCATACTCCATACAACGTTCACAGTCAATGGACCTCACCTTTAGGACGATCACAGTCAATAGACTCCATCCATACTCCATACAACGTTCACAGTCAATGGACCTCACCTTTAGGACGATCACAGTCAATAGACTCCATCCATACTCCATACAACGTTCACAGTCAATGGAGCCTACCCTTAGGAGGATTACGGTTAATGGACTCCATTTTAATGACTATAACCATGAAGTGACATTGCCGTACAGACGATCACGGTGAATAGACTGCTCCCTAATGACGGCTTAAGCTAACACACTCATCATTAAGTGAGATAACGGCCTTCGTTTAACCATATCATTAAATGTTAATTTATTAATATTAGTTGAATGTAATTACGTTAAATGTACGGTTGTGGGTTTTTTTTCTCCAATAAACTTCAGTTCGTGGTAAATCTCGAATAAATTTTATAGTTTTAGGCAAAATCATAAAATAGTTTTACTGTGTGAAATATTTATTTAAAACCTGATTAAACCCCGTTTACTCATTAGTATTATCAATCCTCAATGAAACTCGATAAAATTCGTAAAATAATATATCTTGTGTGTAATTTATTTTGTTGCATATCTTTAATAGTTTGTTAAGTATATTACTGTAAAATTTAATTGTATAGTTTGCCTTTTCAAACTAAGATATTTTTTCTTCAGTATTTTTACTTGATACAAATGTCATGTAAACGTCTTGAACAAACTCATTGGAATAAAAAATCTCTACTTAATAGGCGTAGTTAAAGACTTTCCAAAACAGATAGTTTAACGTTATCTAATACCAGAAATTATAGTACGCGAATTTTTTTACTAAACATACACCTCCTTGACGTAAAACCTGCTAAAAAATCAAGACTATTACCTTGTTACTATCAGAAATCTACCCTCCAATTGTTTACTGGGTTTGGTGGACTGAAAGCTATAAATTTGAAACTATAGGGAACATATTAAATTAATTACACTTCATTCGGAGTGAAATTAATTAATTAGTATGCATTAACTGAAAACCAGTTTGGTGGTATATTTGATCAAATATTAATTAACTATAAGTAGGGCCTTAGCAAATGATTTGGTCGCAATGTACTACAAAAATCAAGTTATAAGTTTATATATTTTTTTTTAAACGATAAATCGATTGTCATTCGCTTTAGAGACGCAACTACTAACTCCGCTAAGTAACTGTCACGAAGCCATTAAGACGTCAAGCAGTTTATTCTCTTCAAAATGGCTCCGATTGAAACAAATCCTTTTTGTTTCACTTAATTGCTTTAACTAATTGTTATGAATTTACCAAAGTATTCAATTTTTTAAACTTGTTTTATTAAAAACAAGATCTTTATATTACACTAGCCAACGTACCCGTTCTTCGAACGGGTAAAAAAGGCTGGAGGTGTAGGCCCTACTGATACATTTAAGTTATTGTTAATTAATTCTTCATTGTTTACAAAAAATGACAAAACACGAGTGTCTACAACATGACAAAGTAACATCTGTCAAATATTGGGAGAGGATAAGGATTAATGTAATAGAGACAGTCATTGGGAAAAAACTTAAAATCTATCATTCCACTATTTCAAACTAATAATTCACTAATTTAGATCCAGCAGTTTATCTGAAAAAAATCAACCTTATTTCTTCTTCCCGAACTGTCAAAATACAGTGTAAACGGATGTTGTCATTAGAAAATGTGAACATTGAAACCTAGGACGGTCACGGCAGCTCTTTCTTCTTCTTCTTCCCGAACTGTCAAAATTTAGTGTTCACAGCTGTTCACATTCAAGTAATTTTATGTTTTCATTCTTTGAAAATGTAAACATTGAAACTTAGGACGTTCATGGGGCCTAGCCCGAATGGATTTTAAGGGAACTAATATGCCTATGTGTTGCATGAGTTTAAGATCTAACTTTCTGTAAAATTTCAACGGTCGGTTCAGTATTTTTCGCGTTTACTACAACAAACCAAAAAATACAACCACCTCTTCTTTATAATATAACTATGAAACGTAACACAGTAAACACATGTTAACTTAAGTCATTGTTAAGTAATAGAACTGTCATTGTAAAGGTTATAATTCTTCATATTTAAACAAACGATAATACTATAATATCATTATAAAACAAATAAATGATTTAATCACACATTTCAAACCAATAAAGTAACTAATCATAGATTTCAACAGCTGTTATTATAAAATTAATATAAAACATTGATTGTTTCATTTTAAACCTATCTTTATCACTTTTTCTTCAAAAACGTTTTATTAGTGTTAGCTGTTCATTTTTCAGTAACATTTACTTCATAGTTAACATTAAAAAATGGCTTGGATAGTTCTCGTTTAATGAAAGTAAAATTTTATAAGGAAAATTATGTTTTCATGAGAAATTTGTCAAACTTATCTTTAACATGAAATTTAAACTAAAATCTGGGGTTCAGTATTTTACTAAACCTGGTTCATATACAATCCTAAAATTTCAACTATTTAACAAAATACATACAGATATTTCTATTTTTTATAGATACAAATTATTATGAAACCTAAACAAACCTTCTTATTCGCTAAGAATCCATCGTTGACTTTAACTGTTTCATCTAACTTTCCGAAGTAAAAAGACAAAGTGTCTTTGTAGAAAGATTCTTTCAGAGTATTCTTCTTCTCCTCGTCTTTTTCCCTCCAAACTGCATACATCGCTGGAATAAAAGTAACTTTAAGTGAATCGAGTTTGATTTAAAAATAATACCCTTTTATAAATATTTAATTACAATTCTTTGAAATTGTTTGAACCTTATAATCTTACCACTAAAACTACTTATTAATATTAACCAATCAAGATTTGCACATTACTGTTTTTTCTTGTTAGATCCTAAACACTTTTTTAAAATTTAAAATTTGATTATTTGACTTAGTTAATTTATCCGTTTCGCTTGAATTTCACGTAAAATAAATTAACAACGCACAATTTATCCGCTTAATCATTCTTGAATAATAACAGTTGAATGATACAAATAGTTATAGTAAAGCATATGGAACTTTCTTTAAACTTAGAACAAGACAGTTAATGCAATCAAATGTGTTTTCGTGACATTAGTTTCTGAGAATGAGCCTGGATATGCTTTCATATTTGAGCAATTTCTGTATTTAACCCTCCAGGTGCTAACATCTCACTGTGGGATGTCAGCGAGCTGCAATTGTATAGCGCTATAGAAGTCAAAAATTACTGTTACGGTGCTGCCATCTGTGAGCTAATACATGCAACTACTCTGTAGTTCCCTATTCTGACGCTTGAGTTCGTTATTTTGCCGCCAGAGTATGCTTTTAAGTGCTTTCTCAGACGGTGGTCCTTTGTAGTGAAGTGGTTAGACTGCTGTGCTGACGAGTACAACAGTTGAAGCCATTCGGAGGGACGAGGGTTCGAATCCCGACCATGAGCAATCCCAATTTGGCTTGCAAATGTGTGGTATAGTGGAGTGGATGGCCCACCTTAAATAAACGGTGACCGGCTTGAGTGGAAGTTGACGGCATTTGTAGGCTTAATTGGGATTGCAGTGGACACCTATTATATTTCTTTTACTTTATATCATGTTGTTTTTTTGTATTTTGTTTATTTTGCATAATCTTTGAGGGTTAATCACTAATGTAATTATGTTGACATCTAAAACTCACCTTTAATTATCTGCGTTTTGTGTCAAATTAAACAAAGTATGTTTCCCTGACAGTTTAATCTGATGGACTGTTGTTTATTATTTTCCTATTAGAAAACCCATCAAGCAAATTGCATTTGTTAAAGCGAAACTACATATTTATTAATTCAATAAAACAATGGAGGTATACCTTGCAGTCAACAGTTCTAAGAATTTGTAATATTTTTTTAACCTACAAGTTTCGTAGCTTATACTTCATCACCAGTATCAAAATTGTCAGTGAAAATTCAGCACACAAATGTTTACATTTCTATTACATTTTAATTAATAATCATGTACTTAATTTCTTCTGAACATTTTGACTTGAGTACTCGCTCCAAAACAAATAAGTGACTGGAAGGTATGTAAACTTTGTTTAATTTTTTAGTCATTAATGTTTCTGGAGGCATCCTAATGAGTGTATTCAGCTTGATTTAATGTATTAAGTACTTAACGTTTTAAAGACAGGTGCTCAGCAAATATTTTAAACAGAGCCAAAACAAATTACTCACGTTGTCTAATATCTAGAAGAGTGTCGGATATTATATCAATCTGGAGGTTCTCCCAGGCATCACTGCCAGCTAGTCCAGCCTTGGTGGCGAGGTAGCGGGTGGTGGCCACGGACTGGGGGATCTGTTTACCATCCTCCTCCAGCACGGGCATCTTGCCGAACGGCATCGCTGTAACATAGACACACCAGGTACTCTATGTCAGCAGACCCTCCCAGAGGTCCCAGTCTCGCCTTGTATTATTGGCCATATCGTATTATTTGTTCATTTTTACCTTAGTCACATTCACATTCAAAGGGAAGGTAGCTCATCAAAAACGTGCTTGCATTTTGATATTAATCACAGGGATTTGTAATTGGGAAATTAATTAAGCTCCTTTCCAAAAACAGGTAAAAGTCAGTGAGTACCAAGACCTGGGTATATAACTTTCCTATGAAAATGATAAAAATTCCACTGGCGTTGATAGTTAAATCACTTTGGAAACACTGGGGATTCTAGGTGTTGAAATACATAAACTTCACTGCCCCGCTTAGCAAACTCTCAAGACTCAACAGAGACCCCTTCACTTAGGGGTTCTGTGTCAAGGGTGTTTTGAGTGTAGTAAAACAGGACTTACTCGACTTGAGTTCTGGCCACTGCTCGGTGATCCTGACGTCCTCCCAGTCAGCCTCCATGTAAGACAACATGAACCTGAGGGTCTCTCCCAGGCCTTTAAGGTTGAAGTAGTATAACTTGTACTTGGGCGCCATTCTAAACAGAGGAAATTGTAGTAATGTTTAGAACTATTAGACAGTGTCTCTAATGTACCTATATAGTAAGAATACAAATTTATTTACTTCCTTTTGGGAAAGACCTTAAATTATTACTGGAAACATTCACTGTCTGAAGTGAATGTTTCCAGTTCCAGGCGTGGAGATAGCTGTCCTTATAACAATATGACGTCACTTCCGATAGAATTTTTTCGAGACACCCTCCAGAAGAGCTTAAACATATTCATATAAAAATAGTATGATGTAGACAACCAAACTAATCATTATAGCTTACACTATAACTAGGGCACAATAGACCAACATTCACTATATTAAGATTATACGACAAAATCAGATCATCATTTTGCAGATCACCAAACTCAGTTTGCAAGACTTTTAGTGTCTCTCCAAGAAGAATCATACTTCAATTCATGAGTTCTGAGTAAAGTCATTTCACTAAATTAATCTGAATCCCAATATAACCAAGAGATCAATCAGATTTCAATCCCAACAACTCTGAAATCCTTGAAAGGCACAGAGAATGAATAACTGCTAGAGGCGTCTTTCCTCTTGCAATTTTGTACGTTTCAATTGCTTTATTAAAGCGAAGAAAAAAATCGAAACGGAATACAGAAAGTTTTATATACGATCCAAGATCCGCTTCGCGTGGTCATGCCTACTGCCCGTTCGACCTGGTATTTCTATTGTTTTGAAATTGTATTCAATCGAATGTTTTTTAAACTATTTTTTTTCAAATCTTTTATGATCAGTCATGACCAGGAACAGAGTAGATAATACATTGTGTAGTTGTTTCGCTAAAATTTCGTCTTGTTTCGCCAGTAAACTAGGAAGACGTAATAATCCCTCAAAACATAAACCCACATTACCAACAATAAACTAAGCAAGTAAATTTTTTTAAACAATAACATTACGACACAGATTGGTCCATTATTCTACAGAAGTTATAGTTTTACTATGTAAAAACGTAAAAGCACCACCTCGATAGTAGAATAGTTAACAAACCGTTTTGACATTCCTCTTACTCCACATAGATAATAACTTAATATCCATTATTTAATATTATTTCCATAATAATGAATATTCTCATGCGAGTTCGTTGTATAATTTTCATGCGGTTAAAATGTCAAATGCAATGCAATGTCTTTCCATTAAAACGCTGTATAATTTAAGGTGAAATAACTAAAACGGGTGTCCCATATGTAAAGTGCTAAACTCTGTTAAATGGTTTTATGGATCAAAATTGAAATAAAATCAAGAATTAAAATTTTTTTTTAACCCTTCATTTACCAGATATCCACTATTTTGTATTTTTATAAAATAATTTATATCTCAGGAACAGTTTAACCAATTGTGTTCATATTTGGTATTATTTTTACTTTGGTCAAGATCTAACTAATATAAAATAACCAGATTAGTTTGATCATACATATGAAAATGGCGGCAAGTTAAATAATTTAAATAAACATTACTAGAAAACTAACTTTCATCAAAAAATTTCATGAATGCTTTACTGTAGCCCTTTTCATTACAAATCGAATGGTGTAATTGTAAAAAACCATCATACAATGAATATCATCACAGCATCATTTTTTTCTAAAATATGTATCTTACATCCCAATTTTATGATGATTAATTCCTCCATGTTTTCAAGCCACTGATCGATGCTGTGGTGATGTCCGTCGTCCGACTGTTTTGACAGTTACACCATTCGATTAATAATGAAAAGGGGTACAGTAAAACAGGCTTGTCATTTTATGTTGAAAGTTACATTTTACTAGTAATTTTTGCCTAAACATCTTCATTTATGACGTAGAACTTACAAAATATTTCTAATTTAAATTAATTATAAACCAACATTTTTCTGAAATGTATTCGTAGTAATTGAAAAATCCACAGTTAGTTATTTAAAAGAGCGATACGGTTGTATGATTGTACTATTGCTTATTAGGGTTTATAATTTAGTACGAATTAAAATTAATTTATTTATGGTATAACTAAATATACTATAAAAACCCTAGAATAAGAGCTAGAGCCGAGAGATAAAACGCTCACCTAGTAATCTGCAGAACCTCGTAAGGTCACAGACCCAAACGCCCTCTGTGATTGAGCTATTAATTAATTACCTTTTTTAAAAAGAAGTCGAAGTTAGATAGTAACAAGATCAGGGTTTGGACCGTTCCCTATCACAACGTTAAAAATAACACTTCCGTTGATAGAAAATAGAGTTAGTGCTTATTAATTATAAATCCGGTACAACAGTATTAACGGAAACAGTATTGTGGAAAAATCAGATACATTGAGACTCAGTTGAACGTACCTGTCTGGGATGACGGCTAGAAGACGACACAGTCCTGTTGCACAACAGCTGATGAACAGCTGATGAGCAGACGAGCGGCCCGGTAGTTGTAGGCGGCTCAGCTGTTATCTCCCGACCGGTTATCAGGTTATCTCTCTTATCCTCACAATGACTCGTCTGTTCGTTGTCTCCGTGACTTGTCTATTTCCTTCAGTAACGAAAAGTTTTTAACTATATCTTTATGCTGAATACTTTTTCACTGAAATGGTGACCTACCCAGGTAGGTATTTTAAGCCAAGTATGAATGAAGAATGAATGTAGGATGATTGTGGCGCGATCTTGTAGTCTTGTTACTGACTAAGGCTGACATGTTTCTTAGACAGAACTGTTAATTAATAGCCCAATGACCAATGACATATCTCAGGGACCTAAATTTTAACGTGGAGTCCGAACCACTTCCTCTGAATTACGAACTGTTCTAGTAATGAGGATGGTATTTGCGGATTAACGTAGTATTCAATAGTGCGGACGTTAATCCACACAAGAGAATATCACATATACCGACCATCTCTCACAACTATCCACAATTCGTGACCTCCAAGTAGCTGGATTATAGGACATCGCCACCGTCCCAATCGAACATTTTATCGAAATGTTGTTAATGAAATCTTTTACCGAGATATTGAAGCGACAGGGCTGCAGACAGGAGGTTTGGATCGAGATGTCCCTAACGAAAAGTTTTACCGACGTGTTTTTAGAGAGAGGTTTTGTATCGAGAAGTTATTAATGAAATTTTTTATTGAGATGTTAAAGCACGAAGTCTACTGATGATAGGTTTGGAGCGAGTGTCCACAATGTTTTACCGGGATTTTAAAGCGAGATGTTTTCTGACAAGATGTTAGCGGAATTCTGCATTGAGATACGAGATATATATTTTTAAATACTTCATTTTACAGGGATTTTCATGTTGTTGACGGACAGTTTTACAAAGACTTCTTATTTATCAACAATGGATATAATTTTACCGAAATTATGAAGATTTTTACTATATATTTACAAAAAAATCATCTAATCGGCATAGGTGTCAGACATCTTAGGTATGCTCATAAAAAATTACTTAAATGGCTTTAAATGTGTAAAATCGATATATAAACTTGTAAATTATTATAGACCTATGTTAATTATCAAATAATTAGGTATATTTACATTTATTTCCTATCCGTTTACTTCTGCTACATTAATATTTCTCAAAATTTCAGTCTTTTATTGTTATTTAACTATAATTCATCGCAAAGTTCTGACTATAATAAAAAAGCAAATATAAATCAAATATAAGTACGAACAAGGTAGAGTACATTGTACATCTCAAAATATAAGATCAAAGTTGAGCGTACAGTGATGACGACTTCGCTTAACGAATACAACAATCGAAAGAACATTTCGATTGTACCAACCCCTCACTAAACAATCGAAATAATCTATAAGCAAAACCTCTCGGAAATGAAACATTTATATTTTTCCAGCATCTCGCAAACGCG